>JAZGTK010014118.1:0-13927 GCA_036877625.1 Ambastaia sidthimunki
CTGGTTAGTGAACCGGTTAAAGTAATACGGCCGGTTTTCCCTTTTACTCCAACATTTTGACCATCCAGCTTGAATTAACTCATCTGAAAGTGACACTAACAGTTATTACGAATGTTTTCATTACGAATGTTAAAATAAAGCAGTTATAAATTATTATAAAGTTACTGTTGTGAAGATGAGGAGACTGTGTTAAACACTGATCTGAACACTGATATGTACTTGCTCTACAACTGATTTTTGTTCATTTTCAACCCAGAAAAGTTACAGATTGCAGCTGGGAAAGTTTTATCTCTGGAAATGTGCTCACAGATACACACAACTGCACAGACCTGGCAGCTCTTGGGTGGGTTTGCTGGTAGAGGGCGAGAGGGGCGTGGCCTGTGAGGTGGACCCGGTGGGCGACATGACCATCGCCTGATCTGTCTTTAATGCACTGTGATTTTCACTGGTCATAGCTCCTCATCTGTCCTGTCTTCTGACAACAAAAATGTGTAAAAACATAAACATTTACTTTAATCTGTGTGTGTAAAATTTTATTTTTTGCTGGAAGCAAACTGAGCCAAATAAAAAACCCTGACACCCAAAGTGTTTAAAACTAAATATTTTAAGCAACAAAGGTTTGTTTTACTGAGTTTGATTATCTCTAAAGAACATAATAAAGTAGCTTGGAGAAAGAAAAGGCTGTTTTTTATTTTCGTGTTATTTTTAGTGATGGGGTCTCTCTGGACCCCCAAACAAACATACAACACAACACGGTAATGACATGACAGAGAAACTGAACTTTATTCATCTCAGTTTTGGGCACAGAAATGAAACCGAGAGAAACAGAGACTCTAGTTACAGCTAAACCGAGAGTGAAAGTAAAAACATTTTTTTGGACAATAATGAAACTCAAACGCTGATTCTCCATTGCATTCAGTAAAATACATTTTATTCATAAAGAATAAAACCGATAAGATGCAATTCATGACTGAAGCCCGCCAAAACAAACATGATTTACTGTACATACTGTACATACTCTTCATTTTAATATGTTATGATTACAAATTAAGACATAAAGTACCACAATAACACCATGTTTTTCAATACTAGATAATGCAGTTATTGCAGGTGAATATGATAGTAACTCAGTATATGAAACACAATGAGTTATTATCTGATAATCCGGTACTGCTGTAAGTTAAATGACTGTCTTGTGCACAACAGCATGATGCAAAAAACAAACTAGTACCGTCGTGTGTTAGTTATTAACCCGCAGTGTCCGCCCGCATCATGTCAGCGGTGTTCACGGCGTTTGTGGCGCTTATTAACGCGGCACGCATGCGCCCGCAACGCCGCCCACCGGATCGAGCCGCCCGAAAACAAACCCGAGGAAGGAGGAGAGCGAAGCCGCCAACAAAGAGCGACGGCAGCGCAGCCCGTCGAGCGGCGACAGTAACACCGACCGGCGGCTCAGCGGGCGCGGGGAGGTCGGGGGACACCGGGCGAGCGGCGGTGCGTCAAACCCGCCCGGGTGTCGTTTTAAACCCGTCAATCTTTCTCCGCCGTGAACGCTCGTTTCCCGGAGAAACGGCGCACAAGATGGCGCGCGCGCTCGCACGGTAGACGCGGCGTCTGTTTATCGCGCGCTGCGCGCACTTGTGCGGCCACCGGCGGGACGTTACGGTGCCCCGCGCGTTCCGCCGCGCGCCCGTGGGTCCGTTGGTGCGCCGCGGCGGCCGGATCTCTTACCGTACAGAGGTTTGCTGGGAGTCCTCAATAGGCTTCGCGCTGCTCGGTTCGGACCCGCCTCCGCCTCTCCCTCCCCACCGACTCCGCCATCTTGTATCGCGCTCGCGGACCCGGTTAATGCGCATGCGCGGGTTTGCGCGCTGCATGCGGGGGGACGTCAGAGCAGCGCGGCCATTTGCAGAGAGGCAACATATATGACAACATTATAACAACGTTAAATATTATATCACACAACAACATCTGTTTTATAACAGCATTCAACTTTCTGTGCATATGATAAATTATTTCCCTTGAAAACATCCTGTCAATTTCTTTATTAAATAAAAAGGAATTCAGGATTTTAAGTGACTAATCATTCCCACGTTTACCACAAAATGCACAAAATCACTGTTTTAATATGTCTTTTCCAATTTACACATCATGGTTTTAACACTGTTCATCTCCACTAATTCATGCTATTTGTACATATATTTGTTATTTAAATGTTGCATTGCTACGTGTATTTTAACATCAGAAAAGTGCAAGAAAGAAAGTGATACACAATACATTTATGTATCACATTCACATAAAGGTATTGATGCTGATCGGATGCTCTTAAAAACAGGTTTGTGGAAGGTTTAGAGAAATGCAGTTCTTAAGTGGAGGGAAGGATCACTAAATCAAAAGTTTTGCTGTGTTGTGTCCAAACATTTGCTGGTACAATGATGTTGGTAGATCATTGAAATGTTTTACTTGCCACTCATTTAAAAACTCAGATCACTGCGGGATAATCTGTTTAATGTAGCCAGTGTCTCTTCTCATTGCAGGACATGACAGTAGCCCACACACAAGCAAATCCAAAGCACAAATCGAGCTAAACTGAGTGTCTCTTTGGTGCTTGGAGATTTCTCTCTCACACAACACGCTTCTAAATTACTGCCTTTATTGAAACCACAAAGACACGTGATATTCAGAAATGAACAGGCTTCGTCTCAACCTGCCCTTGTAAATTGTAGCTGATTATAAAACAGAGAAACCAGAGGATTTCAAACGAGACATTTATTCATTTGATCATTTACATCTAAAGCTTTCACGTTACCCAGCCGCATTTCCACACCGCTGTAAGTATTTTGTTGTGTAAGGCATTTGGCAAAAGTTTTTGGGGTGGGATGTATGAGAATAAACTTGCACAAAATGTGTACAATTATGGTTTTACTTTATGCCATCACTGAAAGAGAGATGTGTGAATTTCTGGTAGAACAATGGAGGTAGGTTCATGTTTTTATGCTAATTGTGAAATTTGCTATTCAAATACTATATATAGGACACCCTATATGATAGGGTCCTTTAACATTATGGGCTGTTTAAATTTAACTTCTTACCTCATGGGGTCTGGGACCTACATTTAGAAAAGTATCAGGTAAAAAAAAAAAGTATATATAGTATATTCATTACAGGTGTAAAGTTATGTTTCTCCCTTTTATATTTGTGATAAAGCTCAGAAAATGTTTCTAATGAGGAGATTTGTGTGCGTTTTACTGGTCTTTCTTCAAACTAACAATCACAACTAGTTTTAGTCTATAGAGCAGAACTACTTGTTAGTTTTGTTAGTTAACACGGAGCAGATGTGCATGTAGATTGTTTTTGTTGTGCCTTTTGACCCAAATTCCCATAAATATAATTTTTTCAGATGCTTCAGTATTTATTACATTAATTTGGTCTCACATGTTAACAAGTTTACATGGCGGCAGTTTGCAGGGCTGTATCTCAGTTTAAACTAAATGTGTAGCTGGTTTGTATTGTTCTGTATTGTGTAACATTGTTTCATATACTGTGTCCTGATTGAGGTATTGAGGGTTATTGACCTGTAAAAGAATCTTGTGTTTGTGAACTGTAGTAACCTCACTTTCCTCTCAAACAAAAACATCACTGTATATGTCCCACAACACATGCAACTGTCCAAACATGAACAATTAGCAGCACAGAAAAATCTATCACAAAAATGTGTGAAAAACAAGTTTGACAGAAAGAAAAAGACATTGTGATGATTCATTTCTTAAAACTTGTATGTTATAAAATAACATATACATAACCTTCCTGAAACTGTGAAGGCATTATTTTCAACGGTCGTGTCAAAGGTCATCTGTTGGTGTTGCACATGAACAATGTTTGCTGAAAGATATTTACGGGTTGTCTCAGTAATTACTCCGGGATGCTCAAACAGAAATGAATGAGACAACTGTGAGATTCTTCTGTCTGCCTGTGATTCTTATTTCTGAAGAGGGGTGAATCAAGGAATGTTCTTAAAACGTTGGCTAACATTCTCTAAAATAATCAAACCATTCTTGTTAGAACCATTCTTTTTATAACGTTATATATCATATATTTAAAACGTTGTTCTTACGTCCGTTGTTATAAAAACTTTTGTTGATGTTCCAAGACCTTTCAAAATAACATTTAAATGTTTTTGATACTACTTAGAAATGTTAGGGAAACATTCTTACAACCTAAAATTCGTATCTAGGGTCAACGACCTTATAAAGCCCACGTGCAGGACGGTTTGTTTTGGTCCTGCATCTTCCTGTTGGTTGTATCTGGATGACAACAGACTGACCACCATAGCAACTGCATAGCAACGATGTGTCAAATGTTTGTAAGGAAAGTGTGTTTCTCCTCCTCTCGCCGGCACTATAAACACACACACACTCCTCACAACTGCTGCAGAGACCTGAGGAGAAAGACTTCAACTCATTCACCTGTTTTCTTACACATGAAAGGCAAGATGATTCTCTGCTGTGTTGTGAAGATTTATTATATCAGCCGTCAGCATGTTTTTCTGGCGCTGGAGAGGCTGTTTGATGCAGGACTGGGCTTGAATGGAGAACTGTGTGTTCAGATGTGAGGATAACAGCAGGAGGAGAGAGAAATCTGTTACTTCACTGGAGGCTGTTTTATGAGCGATTTTTAAACATTCCTAACTGAAAAGGGATTTTTTTAAAATTACATTGCAATTTATAATTTTCATTTATTTATTTGTCTCTTATTATTTATTTTAATCGTTTCTAGTTATTTTTAATTATTATTTTAGTTACATTTAATTATTTTACACCTGACATACTTCTTGTTTTTTATATAAACAGTGATTAGTTTGATACTGGAACACTCAGAAGATTATCTGAGGTGTTTGTTTAGTGATGCTCAGATGCAGTTTGGAGGTCAGAAGTTTGTGTGATAGCAGCAGCTGTGAGATTGTGGACATTCTACCTGTCAGTTTTCTCTTCATGATTTCATTGTTACGTTCAGATCTGCTGAAGACTCATGGGGCTGTTTGAAGTCTCAGTTCTTCTTCTTCTGCTGTTCGTCAATGTGACGTTGACTGAGTCACCTGGATGCAAGATTCGCATCACTGCCAGAGGACTGGAGATGTGTAAGACATCTGATCTCCTACTGCAAGAATAACTTCACATGTTATGATTCCATGACAGTTTGGTTCACAGAAATGTTTCTGTGATTTATTTTTCATGTGATAATGAATCTTTATATTCATGATTATAAAAAGTAGCTACAATGTTTTACTTTACAACGCAATTTTATTACATAGAAATGAAAGTCTTGAAAAAAGAGAAAAAGAAATTAAAAAGAGAGAGAATTAAAGTCTTGCCTGTTTAATGTTCTTCCAGTGAAGCTTCAGACAAAGAAGTTTGTGGAAGAGGAGCTGAAAAACATCACAATGCCGGAGATGAGCGGCTCAGACGGCCGCTTCCAATACACCATCAAAGAGTGAGTGAACACCTCATGTCCCTGTTGTCTTTATGATCACACAGAGGCCCAATTCTAAGTGAATATTTCCTTAGTGTGAAGATAACAGAACTGGACCTCACGTCTGACCTGCGCTTCCAGCCTGATGTGGGGCTCCTCTTTGAGGTGCACAACTCCTCCATCACGCTGAACTTCCAGAGACGCATCTTATACTGGATTTTGTAAGTCTGAAATGTTCAAGTCAAAATACTCCAATCTCAATTTATGAGGTCACAGAGTTACGTGAAGCTGCTACATGTAGTTTTATGAAACGATGACACCGTTCAGGGGTCCTAATACAACCCAAACAGATTCCCAACCCAAATGTCTTTCTGACATTGAGTTTTTTATCCATCAGTTATGATGAGGGGGCAATCAATGCCTCAGCAGAAGGTGTCAACATATTCACTGCCCTCCATCTCAGAAGAGACAAGATGGGCCGCATCAAGATCTCCAACATCACCTGTGATGCAGCCATTGTTAAGATGAAGGCCAGATTTACTGGCACGCTCGGGTATTTGACACCATACAGAGCTTTGAGTGAATCTGTTGTGATGATGTATGATTTGGTTGATGTTTAGGAGTATGTGTGCTATGGTTATAAGTACACTATTAGTATACTTATAATCAAATAAAAATTAATGAAATTAATTAAAACAACAGTACACATACAAGTACACTAGTACTAGTCTATACTACATAAAATATGCTTAAAATATACCTGTCTTTACAGGAAGGTTTATTCCATTATTGCAACCTTCTTGACTTCAGGAATGCGCTTGCTTCTAAATAAACAGGTTCGTGTACATTTTCTGGGAAGGCAGGCTCTGTAAATAACTATTACTTTTGCTAATATGTAGGTTAATCCTTTGAATTCTGTATCAGATTTGTCCAGCCCTTACCCACGCTGCACTGGTTTTGGTTAACAAGCTGTTGGTAACAATTCCAGGTTAGAGGAAAATGTTGATTATTGTATTTTTGTTGTGATGTGCCGTCAGATAATTTCACGTGTTGTTTTCTTAAACATGTTCTGCAGTGCGTGCAGAGGTGGACAGTTATGTTGGGGTCGACTACTCGCTTTTAAATGACCCTGTGATCACAGAAACTAGTCTTGACATGGATTTTAGGGTTAGTGGCACATGACTAACTTTACATGAGTTAAGTTGACATGTAGTAAAAACGTACTATGGGATTTCCATGGTACCATGTCCAAAAACGTTCTGTACATATTTGTTAGTAAAGCAAGTGCACATTAAATGTTTTCTTGTTTTATTTGCATTGATCTTTTTTCTGCAGGGCATGTTTTACGATCTAAAGCATGAAAACGTTACACTGGTGAATTACGCCGTGAATCCAGTAATACGAGAGAATGATCGAATGATCTATCTGGCTCTCTCAGAGTATTTTTTTGACAGTGGACTCTTCGCTTACTACACAGGTGGACTGTTCCAAATGCGGATAGCGAACGAAAGGGTGAGATGTAGCTGAGCTAAACTTGTATATTTGTATTCAAATTTCAATGCAAAATAAAATACTATTGTTTATGTAACTCATTTCAGATGCCAAAAGATTTGGAAATGTTGCTCAGGACCACCTATTTTGCCACAATTATGATGCTGGTAAGCAATACTTTTTAGCTATAAAAGTTACATAAAAATTACAATATTGTTCTGGGTTCAAATAAAGTTAATTACCACTGAATATCAATTTTCACTTGTTAATTAAATAAAAAAAGGTTCTTTACAGAGATACCATTGCAGAACCATTTCTGGTTCGCCAAAGAACCATTCAAAAGTTCCTTAAATAAATATTTCTTTCTTACACTTTCATTGTCTGTAGAACCTTTTTCCACTACAAAAAACTTTTGTGGCATCTTCTGTGGCAACGTGAAGCACTTTTTTAAGAAGTGTAAAGCACAAAGCGCACTTTCTGTCTGTTTGTGGTGCTGTTTTCAGAACCCTGCTCTGATGGATCATCCCCTGTCTCTGGAGTTAGACATCACCGCTCCGCCCCGCTCCACAATCATGACCTCGGGTGCGAGTGTTGTTGTCAACTCAAATGTCAAGGTTCTGGTCCTGCCACCAGGAAAAGCACCAGTCCAGCTAAGCAGCATGATCATGGTAAAGCCTATAACATGATTTACACTATCACACTAATAGCTTTTAATGGGCAGTATATTGAATTACTGAATTATTTTACCATGTTTTTAGGAAGCTAAATTCAATGCGAAGGTGTCAATGAAGGGAAAATGTCTGGCCGTTCATTTAGACCTTAGAAGGTAAATGTAAAGTGAAATAAATTAACTCTAAATTAAATTAACATTAGATTTACATTTAACCCTGATCGTGAATCTGTTTTCAGGTTCAAAATCTTCTCCACTCAATCTGCTCTGGAATCATTAGCTGTAAGAAAAACATTGAAATTCACTTTAAATGTATCGTAGAGAAACTGAATCAGGTGTGAACAGATGTAAATATAACTGATGTTTCACTTCAGCTGATTCCACTGCAAGCTCCACTGAAGACCATGTTGCAGATTTCTGTGGTTCCTCTCATTAACAGTAAGTCAAACAGTTTCAATGGTGCTTGTTCACTGAAATGGGGTTTTCAGTGGCAAATGAGATGTAATTTAATGCATACTTATTGTACACAGATATTACCCCAAAATTCACAGGAAATATCTGAAAACGTGTCATTGATGTAAAGTGTTAATCTCTGAGAAAACATTCTGAAGTATCTGTTGAAACAGTGTGTGTGTGTGTGTGTTTTCATGTGTGTGTTTTCATGTGTGTGTGTCTAATGCTTTGTGATGTTGTAAATGTGAGATTACATTAAGCGCGGTGTGCAGATTCCTCTTCCTGATGGGATTGACTTCATTGAGGAGGTGGTCCAGTATCACGATGTAAGTGAAACTTACATATACTTATAGAAACTATACCCACCGTTGTGAATTGGGGCACGGTCAGGTGATCGTGTCATGTACTTGCTCAATAACTGATTTTTGTTCATTTTTAACCCGTAACAGTTACATATTGCAGCTTCAAAATAAATCAATGCATTGTTTTGTCTCAAGATGCACACCAGCAATGTTTTTTTCTAAGGCACATTTATGAATGCCATCTGAATGTTCTAATTTAACTAAGATCTACTCCTGGCTTAATCTAAGCCCTGTGAAACAAGACCTGAGTTTACCAAACATAGTAGCTTAAAACTCTTTAGGAATGTAGATTCCCATTTCATTGTAATTTTCCACAATCACTTATATTTTCATCTTTGATTTTACAGGGATACATTACAATTGGGGCCAATCTACATTTCAGGACAGGACTGCGAGAGATAATCGAGAAACGAGTGTCAGAATACTCTGACAACTCAGTCTGAGAAGGGAGAAGTGACACGAGCGTTAAGATGTATATTCATGGCATGTACACTATGGGCAGATATTACAGTAAGGGGTTCTTAAAGGGACAGACTAACTTTCCACCTAAAGATATTTGTAAACTTTAATGATCCTTTTTATTCTTAAGACTCCTGGAGTCTGTTTGAACTGCTAGTCAACATAAAAACAAAGACCCTGGACAAGAGTCATGTGACTAACTTTCCCACGATTAAGTCACATGACTTTATCAAACTTAATTTGAACATTACAAACATTTGCACAAATACACAATTACAAAGCAATAAATTACAAAATTTAATATAAACATACAAACAAATGAGAAGTCACGCTGTATATTTAATACCACATTTTAGATAAATTGCATGTAAAGATTACAGTTAAATATTTAGAGAAAGAGCTTCAAAACTTACTCTTCAGCTATGGGTGAGTTTCGCTTTTGGTTTTCTTACATGTTTTAGAATGTCAATATAATTCTTAATTTTTTATTTCAAGTTTATTATTTGTACATCTCTGTTTGTACTTAGTTTTTCCATAAACATAATGAACATACTAGTTTTTGTTTAGTGTTTATCTGTTGTCAGTTCAGTTTTCATTTTGTCTATTAAAACATTAAATACTCAGTGACAGTCCAATGTTTTGTTTACATGCTTTTATTAGTACAAATGTATTACAGAGCGCACCAGCAATATTTATAACTGAAAATATTTGCGATCGTATGAGGACTTTTACTAAAACTGAACCAAAGTCCCTGTAAGGAAAGCCGTCACACTCCAGGCAGCTGTTTCAGTCACGCAGTTCCTTCTACTTGAATGAGAGAATACAGATATCCGTAAAACCGCTTGCTAAGGTCAAAATAAAACAATATATTTTCATCATCTATTAAACCTTACATCAACTATAACATAGATTCTGTTATTAAGCTCAAATATCATTTTATCCATCCAAATATCATATTTATCCACGCATGCGCAGTGTTGGCACAGAGCCCCTCCCCCAGAAAATCGTTAGTGTTTAATGATTGGTGATTGGCTCTTTAGTTACGGCGGCCATTTTGAGCGTTGCACTTTTCTCCATTCATACTAAATGAAGTGCGGTGTCTTGTTAATGTCTACAGTCTTTGATTGACAGTCTCTGAGCATCTCGCACTTCCGGATTGGATCAGCGCAACGTTGCGGCTCTTGTGCAGCGGGACGCTCATTTTCCGCACAATAGGACGCAAGTGGTTGAAAGGTGGATCCGGTCCGGTGTCTCATGATAACGGTAAGAGTTTACTGCAATATCTGCCTATAAACTCCGCTGGAGATTTTACATTCTGCAGCTCCGACAGCGTCCATTGTTATAACGAGTGTAAACGTACTCTTAAAACAATCACAGCAGTTTAAAGCTTTCTTCATACTTCATCCCAGCAATTCAACGTCACTTATATTTCACAAGTCCATTTCTTTAACGTGTAATAAGAAATAAAAACCAAAGACATTCGCGCATCTGCTATATGGAGCAACATGGCGTCTGATCGCACCGAACAAAGGTCGCGTTTCCTCTGGCGTTATTTAATCGTGCGGGATTCAGAGCGTGTTTTTCGTGGTTTTTCAGCGATATTTGCGGGTTTTATTGTGAACATAATCGTGTTTTCGCGGGACGTCACTTCACATGCTCACAAAATGGCTGAACGCTTATTGTGTCGCTGTGCGGTTCATCCTCTTCACTTCCGGCCCAGTCGCTGTGGCTCCGCCCACCGAATGTCACAAGCCAAAGATCTGACAATGAAGAATGATTTCATAAAAGATTTAACACAAACCCTGAATTATAAGAAGGTTAATTGCGGTAGTTTTGTGACTGATGTCAGAGAGTTAATGCTGCAGTAAAGATTTCATCCAGTAAATCTGTCCTGCATGTTTTCAGACAGAACAGTTTCATTGTAACTCAATATGTTCTGATATATAATTATGCTGCCATTTACTCCCAGCCAAGATAATAAAACATAACGCATAAGACAAGATCATTTAACACTCAATGTTATTTCTGTGAAACGTGTAGTAGCTTTAAAACTTTGCATGATCGTGTTGTTCGTGTGAAATGTGTTGCAATGAAGAGTCAGTACATTTACCTGTTCAATGGTTCATTGAGAGAACTCAAGCGTCACGATGTTTTTATGATCTGAATATGTGCATCATTTCTTCCAGCCTCTCCAGACCTCAGCAAACCCGTTTCAAACATTATACATCTGAACTCACAGAGTAAGATGCTTGTTAGTTCTCAAGCGGGTTCTTATCGTTACAAATCTTTATTCCTACAAACGGTTATTATGCTCTGCGTCCATTTACGTTTTGTAAAATAATTAACAAAATCAGTCATTTTTTGGGGAGCACTTTCTCGTTGTCCCCGTAAACAGTCTCTACTCCAGATTTGTCCTGTGAAAGCACTTTTGTCCAGGTAGCAAATCCCTGCATGTGAACTTAACTGTATACAGACATTCTGTGTATGTAACGTTTCACTCCAAACACTGTTTCATTCGTAAAAGGTGCCGTTACTTTGTCCAGACATTTTACCTGTGGACTTTCTCTTTTCTTCCATGTTGCATCTTCAATTTCAAGACCTTGGGAGAAATATAGCTAATCTGCGAAGCGAATAGTCTCGTATCTAAAATCGGCTGCAATCGTTCATCGCAAACGGGCTGTTGAAGCGAATCTCGAGGCATGTCGCACCGGAGAAGCCGAAGCAGTTCGCCGCCGTCTTACTCCACCAACAGCAATGACCCCCGAGACCTGGAGCGAAGGATTTTTGTCGGAAATTTGCCCACCGCACACATGTCGAAGAAGGACATGGAGGATCTGTTCAGGCCGTATGGCAAAATACAGGGTTAGTAGCGTATGTGTGTTTCGGTAAATATCACTGTTAAGGAGTCGGTAAAGCCTTTCTTTGTCTTTAGACTTTGGTCGCGCTTTAAAGCCTCTAAGGGTTGTTTTACTGCGTTTCAAAAAGCAAGCAAGGGACAGCAAAACAAACGCACGTTTTCGTGCACAAATGATTGTTCCTGTTTGCAGCCTTGTCCCTGTTTCACGGATACGGGTTTGTGCAGTTTGAGCGGGTGGAGGACGCGGAGGCCGCTAAAGCTGGACATAACGGGCGACTTTATAGAGGTTATAAACTAGGTAAGACCGGATGTAGTGCTTAAACCATTGGATTAAAATATAATGAGAAAAATAAAACCTTAAAGTCATTCATAAAAGAAATCTGTAACGTTCAGACTTGATCATCATGGGGATGGTTACGCGCACTTCCGGTTTTGTGCCTCTGTTTCTCGTCTATGTGGGAGATAAATTAAAGTTTTAACTTTTATCAGTTTCCATCAATAGGACACAATGTCACAATTTGTAGATTTAACTAGTTGGACAAAAGTTCAAACAATTTATTTTGACCAAAAACATGATCTATGCAACCATTTCTAAAGGCTGTGCAGTTCCGTTCACTGACCCGCTTGTCGATCATTCACATGCAGTTTGTTATTAAGTAGTTTGAAAGCATGATTTAGGGGATTTTAAAGCATAGTTTTATAATAATAGTTTCAAATGAAGAATTTTAATAATTTAGGGTTTGTATAAACTTTATATAAGTGTATCCTACAACTTTCTTTTCATCACAGTTAAAGCTGCAATCTGTAACTTCTGTCTGTCTGTCGACATCTGTTTAAAACATTAAACTTCACGCTTTTCTTTACGTGTTACAGTGAATTAAAGCCAAACTGACGTTTCCCGGGAAACAGCTCAAATGATAATCATCATTATAAACTCACTGTTGTGATTTGAACACGTTTGTCATGTTCTTCCTCAATGTCTGATTTTTTAAAGTATATTTGTAACCAAACAAATGATGGGTTGCAGCTTTAAGCTCTTTTAACTGAGAGCAGCTTCTCTTGCTGTATTGTGCTGTTGAAAGTGTGGATTGGTTTATTTGCAGGTGTAAATATGGCAGCAGAGAGACGACAGAATAAGTCCAGGTCGAGTCCTGCTCGCAGGTAAAGTATTGCTGGGATTTTTGCTGATGAAGATTACCGCGATAATCGTGCCGGTAACGGACGTCAATCAAACCCGCTAGTTAAAGCGCGACCGTCGGCGGCGCGTTCCGTGTCGTTCGCTGTTAGTTAAACGTTGTGCAGAGGTTGTAGTTGTGTTAGATGTGAATAAAGCTGGAAGGGAAATTTGAGTTGTGCGTGTTGTGTCTCTGTCTAAACCGCGTGTTCCGTCTCTTTAAACTGCGTACAAACGAGTAAAAATGATTTTTTCACAGCAAATCGTTCATTGAATGTTTTGGTTTGAATAAATTAATTTCATGTTCGTTTTAAGATTGATTATCACCGTCTTTAATTAAAAGATTAATTCTTCGTTTGTCTATATAGCGGTTTAAATGTTAAAATTGTACTGCAAAAAAGCAACATTTAAAGAAAAATACGTGAAAGTTTTTGTGACTCTTCACTTATTCTTCATGGTCTTCCTCACCGGACTCAAAGCGTTTGACTGTATTCACGCAAATTTAATGTAAACTTTTCCAAAGCTACAGTTTCTTTAAATAAAGTCTCTGTTAATCCTTTAAGAAATGAACAATAGTTTTATTATAGTAAGTTTATTTATCATTGATTTCCATTTATATAACTACAGTTTGACCTTAAATACGATTTTATTTCATTCAATGTGATTTTTTTTTAAAAAAACCATTTAACAATCATTTTGTAAATAAATTTTTTTTGTAGATTTTATATCTAGAAAACAGTCTCAAATGTTTCTCAAGTTTGTGAGTTTGACGCTTTATTTGCTTTGTCTCTTCAGACCGGCCGCTGGTTACGGAGACGGGCGGGAGGCGCGTCCCCGCTCGCGATCCCCGGTGCACGGACGAGACTCACGCGAGCGTCGCGACGGGCGCGAGATGCGCGAGCACAGCCGCGAGCCGCGTCCCGGTGCGCCGCGGGAACACGACACACGAGCCCCGGAGGACGAGCGGTACCGGGGCTCAGACAGCAGAGAGA
>JAZGTK010014119.1:0-13925 GCA_036877625.1 Ambastaia sidthimunki
TTTTTGGTCAAAATGGCAAAATAGAATTGACTACATGTGTTTATGAAGTGGGACAACAGTGCACAATATGTGTGGTGTTGTTATATATTAGAGATGAGAGGAGTTGTTGAGGAGTATGAGCATGATGTAAGTCGCAAACCCACTGCCCTTCTCTTTAAACACTGCCACTTAAGACTGTTGTGTGTGTTTGTATAGGTATATGTGGTTTACTAGGACACAGAGGTGTATAATGATGATATGATGTATAATGTCTATAGCAATGTAAACCTGTTTTAGGGGACACTTCCGGTGTCCTCATAAACAAATGACTTAAAAATAATAAATTGTGTTACACTAAAATATGTTTTTATATTTCAGTAGAAACCTATTTCAATTGATGTTTATTTATGCAAAAGAAGCCAAAAGTATCATCACTAACATTCTGTTTATTTATTTAAGATACAGAGCTGGAGTTACCCCACCGAGAACTATTATTTTTGACACATGCTGTCTGTAAGCACTTAGCTTGTTTTACTCTTTTCTAAGGTTGAAAATAATGGAAGGACATTAAACATGACCACATAAGGCAAAGGATGAGTTATAAGGAAGATTACAACTAACAAGCTGCATTTCTTAAAACCATCATAAGCTTAAGTATATCCTAGAACCATTGGCACCAATGGTTTTTACTATCAACTTAGATCACAATGATTTCCAGAGACTTTCTGCACGTTTAATATTTGAACATTCTTTATGCTTTCTATGAGGGTCAGTCTGGTGCTTTAACTTCCAGGGTGTTGGACTTTTGGCATTAGTGTAAAGCTGGTAAATGTGTCCTTAGCTATACCAAAAAATGTTAAATCTAAGCTAATATCAATCAGGCCTCTGTTTCTCAAAAACATCATGAGCTGAACATAGAGACTTTTGGTGCCAGTGGTTCGGCAATATTCCCAGGCGGGTTTTTATAGGTCATCAGTATTGAGCAAGTACATAACAAATCAATGTTCAAAACTGTCTCCTAACCTTAACCTGATACCCAATGGTAAGTTTATAATAATGATTTATAATGTGAGCTAATTTCAGTTTGGCTTTATTGGACTTCAACAAACGTAAAGAAAAGTATGCAAAGTAACTTGCAATTTTATGGTTTAAACAGAAATTACAACAGAAAGGGCAAAAGTTACAGATGGCAGCTTTAAGACAATGAAAAACAATTTCAGTAATGGGTAAACAAACATTTAACAAGTACAGTACTGTATTCTTTTTATATTTTTTCCTTACTAAACAAAAATAAATTAAAATAAATCATTTAATCATGCTGTCTTCTTTAATTTTCTCTTCTCTATTCTCTTTCTCTCCTTCTCTTTTTCTCTGTAATATTCTTCCTTCAGATCTTCCCTCTGCCTGCGCCTCCATCCTTTGGCAGTAACATGGTAGAGATCCACATTATTGCCTGAGTATGCATCCCTGTGTGTGGCGCGGTACACTGCCTCTCTAGCAACTGAAGTTGCCTCCTCTACACTCATACTCCAATAAATACTGCTGTCCAGGATTGAGTATGCATAAGGAGATCCAGATCCCACGGAGAACAGCTCCCCCTGCAGACGAAGCCCGTCACTGCACACATAAACTACACATGGGCCAGACACTCCCGAATGACCAAGGTGTGAAGATCTTTCTGGTTTGGTCACTGGTTGAGGTTTAGTTTTTATTGCTACTGACAGAATATTTTCATCACGGCTTGTGATTGGCTGAGTTATTGCTCCCACATTCGCTTCTGACTGGCTTCCTGAACTGCCAGCTGTTGTTTGAGTGTTTGTGTTCCTCCTGACAGTTAGCTGAGTGTTTGCAGATTTCTTCATGATTGGTTCCTCATCCCCATCCCATCCACAGAGAGTGGCTGCAACACACAGCTCTGTGCCTTTAAATGGGTGTAGCATGTGGGACAGCAGTTTGGCAGCACCCCCTGTTGACAGCCGATGGTGGTGCCGAAGCTGATAGAGCCTTAGCTCTCGTGCCAGGATGCGCTTCCAAAGGGCACAGTCAGCCGAGGTCCCAGAGGTAGTGCCCACCAGGTGAGAGTGAATGGGTAGGACCTTCGGGGATGCAGGGCAGGCCACCAGGCCAGAACAGCTGGAGCGTGTGTCAGCTGCAGCTATTACACCTCCCTGGAACGCAAAGCCTAGAGTTGTAGTACCATGAGAGAGAGTAAATGGCAAAGGAACAGACGGAGAGATTGAGCAGGGTGTGGGCGTAGGAAGAGAGATGGATGGTAATGAGGGGTGTAGATGGTCAACAGTCAGTAGATTTGTAGTAGAAGAAGTAAGGCTGGTTTGGCCAAACTTTATAGGACACTCAGTCAGGTACTCAGCTACTGGCATGTAAAACTCTAGAGGAGTCACATCGCTCCACCTAGACAGCCATGAACAAGCTTCTCTGTCAATGTCTCCTCTGAACAGATGAGTGAAATTTTCCGGCATAAAGGTCTGTGAAAGTGGAGCACCCCACTGAGGGAACAGAAGGGGGTCGTGCAAGCCGCATACATCTTGTAAAGCCATCAATTATTGTACAGATATACAATAAATTATAACTCTGTCAATTGTTACAGTTTGTGACATAAACTGCAAAAACATATCATACATGATCGTGGGCTTCCAGGCGATTTAATGTGAAGGTCTTCTTGTTTTGTCTGTGCTCATTTATATTCTAATATTCCCACAAAACATTTCAGTCCATGTTTGCTGTTAAAACAACATGAAGTCCAAGTGTACAAAGATCCAATAATTACAAACCAGATTTTCCTTTGATCACTGCAGCTTTCTTAAGCAAAGTGTCTCTTCTGTGTATACACTCCATATATCCAATGATAAAAGAATTAATATAACAACATAGCTACACTTTAGGTAAAATGTGCCTTAATAGCCTTAACTACATTAGAGCACTTCTTTTATAAGCACTGCTCTGTGATTCAGTCAGCCATTGACGCATGAAAATGCCAAAGTAAGGCTTTTAACCCAAGCCTGACAACGCACACTGTGAAATTTCATTTTCAAGTAACATAAAACTGTTGTGCAGCTGTGTTGTAAAAGTCTAAATGCAAAAACATCCCATCTGCACTTTTTTACAAAAGATAATGTTTGTGGTACCATGGTACAGTAGCAGATAGAAATACCATGGTACTTGGAAGTACTGGTTCAAGTAGTGGTTACCATTCCTTAGTTTACTATGACACTTACTCACATACTTACTATGACAACACCACGGTTCATTTTTTGTAAGCTCATTTTTTAGCCTGGTCAGTTTGATCTGGAGACCAGCTTGCAGACCAGGTCAGCAAACCCACCTGAAAACCAGCTAGGCCACCCATGGAGATGACCCACAAAGCAGCGTGTGTTCACTTGAGCTTTTATGTTGTCAGCAGGAATATGACCATGGCATATTTTGCTGCTAGCGACGCGCTGCACTGAAACACTAGAATGGGCGTGTCGCGTCACAAGCAGAGTAACTGAGGTGTAGTGTAAATGTATAATTAGTTTGCTTGACACATGCCTGTTGTTCAAGATTCAAGCCTCTGCATCTTTTGTCAGAATGAAAATGCGTCAAAACAAACTTCTCTGGTCATAGTAAATAATAATAACAACAAAAATTATCATTCTATTAAATAAAAGCATGCTTCTTTTGCATTGACACAAACAGTAATAAAAAAATAAAATGTGGCGCTATGACTTTACAAAATTCAGCCTGTTATGTCTATGGGATGTTTTCGCTCACTTCGTTTAGGTCCGAAAACATGTTAAACTCAATCGCTTATAAAAATGATAGCACACTTTTCAATAAGCTGCACAATTTGACACCTCATTCATTGGTCCACAACAGATGGTGTACAACGAGTTACAAGCTGAAATTTGTACAGAGGAAGAAACCTAATTTTTTATATATATGTGATACAAAAAAGTGTGCTTTACCTTTAGCAAGCACCACTAATAAAGTTTAAAATATTAGATCAAGCGTTCGGATTAGGATACAGTGAATGAATTACATAATGAAGTCTACTGATTTTGTCGTAACTTCAGTATTGGCTGGTATTGACTGCTTTGAATATCACACAAAATTCTGGTTCATTTCCTAAACAAGAAAGAGGTCTAGTAAAGATACTGTGTTTAAAATGTATGAGTTGAGCGATGTATGAGTTGAAGTCTGTTCTGATATAAAATTCTATTAATAAATCTAGTATTTCAATGCACTTAAGAAAAACCAACCAAACCTTCAAAAATTCTCACATTTTATATTTACATATTTAAAAACAAAACAATAGTTTTTTAATGTAAAAACAAAGCAAACACAATTATACATAAGTCTAAAAGTGCCAACACAACGTACTGACACTGAAACAGCAGGTGACAACAGAATATACATTTGTGCGGCGCTCACATCAGAATTAACCGCATTATTAGATTCTGCCTTGTAGAAACATCTTTGTTGAACACAAATACTACAAGTTTATTTACAAAAGCTTTGACTTCTCTCACTTGACCACTGTCATGTCATGTAAATAAAATTATAACCAGTGTTACTTTGAGCTTCTTATTTCTAAAGACTCTATTAAATGTTTAGGCAATTACAGTTTTCTTATAAAAACATTAACAGAAGGTTTTATTCCTTTTATTCCCTCCAGCTTTATGACAATCATGAACCATTATTTGCTACTGGTTATTGCTTTTTAAAAGTAGGTGGTATTAGGGGGAGAGACATTCAAATTCCCAAAAGAGATCTAGGTTTTTTCTGTCTGTTTATGTACACGTGTGATGCAAGATCATCAATATATTATGTCTGAGAACTGGGATTAGTTCCCAGTGAAATCTCGAGTTGCAGAAAAATGGTAATTCTGACAATGTAAATGTAGGATTATAACCAAACAACATAAGTTGTTTTTTACTTGTAGTCTTGTAATTAAATAATCCAGTCTATAGTTCAGTAGTGCCACAAAATTAGTTATCATAGTTTGTGTGTCCTGTTTGCAAGGTAGCAATTGTTATACTGTAGTCAGCATTTCTCAGCTTTTAAAGTGCTGTTGTCTTGTAGCATGTTTAGCAGAACATGTTACATCATTTAAATACAAATAAGATAATAAAAATGGTCCATTAACCATTACAAACTCGTTGCTATTGTTTTGCCCTCATCTTCTATAGTGAGTGCTGGATTGTCATACACCTCTAAATTTTTGTCCTCTTTCATCTCATCCTTTTCTCCATCCTTGCAACACTTGCAGCAGCAGCAGCAGCAGCGAGTTCTGCAGAAGGTCATCGCCACGGTAACTTGTCTGTCCCAGGGTTTGAGAGAATGCAGCGGTTTGGGCAGGAAGTCCCAGCTGCGGAGGCACGAGGGTAGGAAACGCGGACACCGGCTCTGCATGATGTTTACCACAACAACAAAGACCAGCAGGGCTACCACAGGCACCCCGACGCCCACCAGGACCTGCCAGCCCGCAATGGAGAGACCCAGGACCGACAGTGGGAATATGAAGAAGCATAGGATGAGGTACATGGCAGCAAACCAGCGATACTTGGCCGTGCGGTTGCCCAGAGCTTTGGCCAGTCGGATAGGGATGCGAGTGTAGGGGATGGGATACCACAGTAATATACCAGAGATATTGAAGAAGAAATGGCAGAGAGATATCTAGAAAAAAATAGAAATGTGAATAGTGATTCAAATATTAGTTGGTTACAATAGAGAGAATATTAATAGAGAGAATATTAAAATAAATGAATCATCAATAACTGGTTAACATAGGCCAGTTTAGGAAATTACTCACCTTCACTTTATACTAGTACAAAATTTATCAGTAAAGTGTACTATTATAAATTAATATAAGAATTTTGGCCTCTGTGAGAACTACAAATTTATTGTTGTCTATATAAAACCACTTTAAGATCATATACCAGATTTATATGGGCCCAAGTTGTTTACACTACAACCGATTTTTACAATTGAGTTTTTGAAGATTACAATTCTGATTACAATTACATTCTCTCCCACATATTGTTCCTAACCTGACCTAGTTTCAAAGTTAACAAAGGATTTTTTATTCTTGAGCAAATGTTAGCTCATTAACCAACCTGTAGAGAGTTAGCCAGAGTCTCTCCTGGACTGGCCATAGCAGCTAGAATAGCAGTAGTTGTTGTGCCAATGTTTGAGCCCAGTGTAAGTGGATAAGCTCTCTCAATGCTAATAACACCAATACCTGAATGGAAGGAGAACAAGACAACTGCTTGTTAGTTTCTGTAACTAAAACAAATATAGAAATAAAAATAGTTTTTAAAATAGATTTATATAGATTTTTTAATATTTTTAAATGTAGTTTTTTTGTATTATATAGAACAGTGGTTCTTAAACTTTTTACACCAAGTACCACCTCAGAAAAAATTTGGCTCTCCAAGTACCACCATAATGTTTTTTAAAGTGTTTTAACATTAATTTATATTTAATTCAGTGATTCCTCTGCATACCACTAGAGGGAGCCCGCGTACCACACTTTGAGAACCACTGATATAGAATATATAGATTTTGTTTTTAACAGCTCTGTTTTTAAGAAGTCAGCTCTCACTTCTGTATGGAACAGATGGAATCTCTTATCACTCCTTATCATTTACCCTGACCCTGACATGATAGCTCCATATCTCCATATCTGTGGTGTCAGAACTAAGAAAGGTTTCGGTACTGACCGACCAGTGGAGTGATGGCGGAGGTGAAGACTGAGCTGCTCTGAACAATGAAGGTCATTCCAGCTCCAACAATCATGGCGAGGTATCCCGTCACCCAGCCGAAGGGGAAGGGGAAATCTGCCCAGTTACAACCAGATCAGAAAATAAATACCAGTGTACTTCAACATTTTTGTGCACTGCAATAACTTACAAACAACACAAAAGGATAAGCTGTCATTGTATCAAGGAGATGTGCAAAACTACAATTTTTATAAATAGACTTTTTACAGACTATCTGAACTACTTTAATTACACTTGTTTAGGGTCAATCCACCAGACCCCAACTATACATGTTGTGGACAAATGGCCAAAAGATCATTATCATGTTACTCCGTCTTTCAAATAGGACTGACATATTCAATACAGCTACAGCACAATAGATCTTCAAATCTAAATATTTATTGCAATAAATCAACCAACTCTCACAATCACTAACTTTGCTAGAAATGTTAATGCTAATAATAAATCTAGGCAAATCAACCTCTTCAATTGTTGCTTGTTGGACAACTAATCAATTTTTTCTGAACTATTTGTAGTATCAAGTGATGGTTGCATGTAAAGTTTATATAAACCATTAGCTAGTATTTGCAGTTAGTGGATGTGAAGCGTTATAATAATGTATCTGAGTACTCTGAAACCAACAGGATGTGCACACGCACATACACACCTGTGGCACTCAGAAACACTCAGACTCAGATAATGTTCCTGTTCAGCTCATCAGACAGCAGGACTGGGTCACCTGTGCTGACTATCATATGACAGGAAATGCTAACAAGCTAGGAAAAGGCAAAGAAGCATCACACCCACATAAATGTGTGATAAGCTGGAAATCTGGGTGGATTGCTACATACAATATTTGCTAAACTGGCTTATGTTTTACTTGATGTTGACGACTCTAATGGACATTCATTCTGAACATTTAGTGCTAACACACCTTTGTTTTAGAGCATGTGTTAGAAGTTTATGTTAGCGCTGAACAGTATCTTATCAGCAAAAGATTATTGAAGTCTCTCATGTTGACTCACCCGTGTTGAGCACTTTTTTGATGACGACAGCCACCTGACCCTTCAGCATGGAGTTCAGCAGCTTGACAATCAAAATAAGACAGGTACACAGAGCCAAGAGTGACAGAGCCAACAAAATCAAACCCACTGCTAGGTCAGGCAGGCTAGCTTGAACAAATATATGAGTACCTGGAGAGAGAGAAGATAACAGCTTTAGTTGTGCAGCAAGTCAAACCTAAAAAGGCAAGTTTCTGGCATAAGCAAGTTATGGGCTAGTTTGGTGGTAAATACTAAAGCTGATGAAAGCTTTACTATACCACGCTCACAAATTCTCTGTGGTATAGTATAATTTACTTAGAGGAATAGATCAGTTCCAAATCTGATTTACTGGTCACTCAACAACTTTTCTGCTCAGAATTGAATCCATTCATTAAGAAACTAAGTTAAAAGGCAACTAGCATTTGAATTTGTTATTTTGAAAACCAGCTTGAGCTGGTAGAGGTTTTGTGGAATGTGGTTCCAGTCCAAGCTGGTAAACCAGACTACCATGTTCCAAAACCCAGCTTGACATTAAGAAGGTATGACCAGACAGAACCTGGTTTGTTGCTTGGAACGCTAGCTAGATTTTCCACCAGATGTGGTATCAAATACGTAAAAGATAATTAATTTAGCTTGAGGCAGTTAGCAGCAAGTAAACAAGGTATCTTCAAGCACAACTCTAATTGATACTTCTTTCCTAGTCCAGAAAATGATGCATGGTGCTACTTGAAGTATCAGATACTTCACAGTTGAGAGAGTTTGGAATGTTAAATTACTCTGACAAACCCACTGAACCAAGACTGGAATTTCAACATTGGGTCTACACACTAAGGAGTTGAAATACACATTGATTTTAATCAACCAAATCTGAACCCATAGCAAAAGCCCTCCTCCCAGACTGTCTGAGCCTCTTTGTTCAGGTGCAACAGCTCAGGTGCCTGAGGCTGACTTATGAAGAAAAGCCCCATTGAAAGTTGGATGGAGGAGGTTGGAAAGGTGAATCTAGGATCTCGTCAGCACTCAGAGAAGCTATTGTTCTTACAATGAATCATGTTTAATGGCCTAGAGCTGAAATCACATTCAGGCACAACTCACATTTTTTTAAGTTGATAGTTTCTGTCTGGTTCTGTTCAGTCCAGGTCAGGTTGTTCTCCACCCAGCAGAGGGCATTAGGGGTACAGTTTGCAATTCCAGGGACTGTTATATTCACAAGGTTCTAAAGAAATATGTAGCATAAATACAATTTAAATTATGATGCATTCTAAAATACCCAATAATTATGGCCAAATATTTGACAGGTTTACTGAAAAACCACCCAGCCAAAATGGTGAAGAGAAAAAAAATGCTGATTATAAAATAAATTGTATATTAAATATCAGTAAAAACAGTTAAGTGACTTAAGAATCTTTTAACCCAAACAGAATATCACATTGTTAGCTTAGCAACACATTGATGCTACATTTAAGTCTCTCTCTCTTTGCATGAGAAATGTTATTTAACAAAATGTACAGTAGCACGTTCCTTACTGGCCATTTATGAAGTTCTATTTCTTTTAGAATGCTTAGAAGGAAGTGTTAACTATTAACAAGACAGCAGGAATGTAATGAAAATATTTGCAAATCTATTTTTATACTATCTGTTTTACACTACATGATTCATTTGACGTTCCCCTCAGAACAATTTACATTTAGGTGACTGATAAGGAAATAAAGGAAGTGCTGGACTCATTTTCTCACCGTGACTTTCTGTGTTTTACACCAAATTTTAATCAAACTTTTGTTCCGGGCGGCCGGGTCACCGGTAGCGATGCCACTGATAACAGAGCTGTCCAGCTGAAAGAAAGTGTGTTAAGAAGAAACAGTCAAATTAAATGACATGTAAAGCCACGATCATACGAGTTACATCTTCAGTTTAGATTTAACATATTTAACTGTTTATTTTTTCAATTTAAAATACATTTTATAGTTTATAAGTTTATTATTAAAAATCATTTTTAAATTAAATTGTTAAAATGTGTTAAAATTATTTTTAAAGTTAAATATTGTATAATGAAAGTGACATGTTTTTGTCAGATATGGTGACCCATACCCAAAATGTGACCCCTGATTTTAACTCATCACTGGTGAGGAGTGAACACACGCACCCAGAGCAGTGGGCAGCTACTAATGCAGTGCCCGGGAAGCAATCGGGGGTTGGATGCCTTGCTCAGAGGCACTTCAGTTGCTACCTGCCAGCACTGGAATCGAACCAGCAACCTACTGATTACAAGCCCGACTCACTAACCAGTAGACCACAGCTGCCCCACATGTGTAAATGCGTATGTTTCAAGTGGTCTGTTTTTTACAAAACATAAGGTTCTTAGTGCTTATTCAAAAAAACAAGGGAAATGTTATTTTAACACTGTCCCAACCAGTGTTTTATGGCATGTAAAGCAAGAAATTGTTCCCAGGCCACTAGAGTGATGTTGAACATGAGAGCTTATATTTGAGATGAAACAGAATTGTTTAGAATGACGTGCTCCACTGAAATACTTTCTGACCATCTTCTAGATTCCTGTGTGCATTTCGTGTAAATCTGGTAGACTACAGCTAGTAAGCATGGAGTTTTACCATTTGATGAAACTGCTACAGCGTTTTTACACTGATGCTGTGTCATGACATCTACATATTTCTGCTTTTTTGTTTGCCGTTTTCTGTGCGTGCTGTATATGCTGCCTTTGGGTCTTTAAATGGGTCTTTATCTAGCTTTAACTAAACTATTAC
Source organism: Ambastaia sidthimunki (assembly GCA_036877625.1). NCBI lineage: Eukaryota > Metazoa > Chordata > Actinopteri > Cypriniformes > Botiidae > Ambastaia > Ambastaia sidthimunki. The sequence continues at coordinate 10,546 of JAZGTK010014119.1, forward strand.
TGGCTGTATATACCTCAGAAGCAATTATGTTGACCTCACCTCAATGATATTCTTGGTGAGGGGTTCAGTGATGACCTTCAAAAGATCTGGAGCATCTGCACCAGTCTGGATGTGAAAGGAATCAATGAGAAGTTTGGTAAGCTTGTAGAGGTAACCTGAGGCCACCTCAAGAGGCAACAGCACCAGCACAGACAGCCAGTTGAAGAAGTCATGGACAGTGGCACCAGCAAACGCTCTGATATAGACAAAATAAATAACACAATTCTGTTTAGAAAGTGTGATAAACCAATCTTCTCTTCAACAGGTATAAATAGACATTAATCAGTAATCACTATTTTAAAAACTTTTTTTACATTTCTGCTGATTTTATGAGTTTGATGACTTTCTGATTTTTTAAATTTACATTTAGTGTGTACAATTAGTTGGTGTTACCGGCGAAATTCATTGCGATCTCCCGCTTGCATCACAGCTACTATGGTGTTTGTCACAGAAGTGCCAATATTAGCGCCCATAATGATTGGGACTGCAGACTTGACCTCCAACACTACACATAAAAAAAAAAAATCATCCTACGTTTATATTTTTTAATATTATATTAATTAATATTATATTATATTAAATCAAATACATGAGTCAAAGACATGGAAACTCACAACCAGATGACACCATGCTGACCACAATGGAGGAGGACGTGCTTGAGCTCTGAACCAGAACAGTGACCAGGACTCCAATGACCAATCCAGCCACTGGGTTAGACAGTACTGCATTGTCTTGGAAAATATCACCAGCTGCCTTTCCTGTGTACAATTACAGAAACACCCAGCTATGCCATTTGTGTCCACAGCACTTCTATTTTTGTTTAAAGATAAGAAGTGTCCATTACACATTAACTCATAAAAACTGGGACATGCCTTCTATATGGTTTGCATAGTTTGCAGTGGTCTTCATTTGTTCTACAAAAGATCTTCTATTAGAAGATCTTCTATTCGATATAGTATTGCTCTGTAATATAATTCTAAATTCTTTAATATAATATAGTAAAATAGTTATAATAGAGTATACAACAGAATGGCATAGCATAGTTCAAAGTTTCTAAAGGAAGGCTAAGCCAGAGCAATAGTCCAGGCCTTAGCTCATGTTTCATAAGTTTCACAATGTAGTATAGTAGCCTTTACATTATACTAAAGTACAGCATAGCATAAAGAGTTTTAAATTTAATTTACAGTTTTAAATTTTTAAAGTCTGAAATTAAGTTCGAAAGTTCAAAAGAAAGAGTTCAACACAAAATGCGGGAAAGTTCATTGTTACCTCCTACCAGCTGGAAAGCAGAACTCAGCACGTCCAGAGAACAGACGAAAACGTACAGAAGACCCAGCAGAAGAACAAACTTCACGATGGACGTCAGAACTCGAAGAACTTTTCCTTTTGTGTCCAGATCTGCAGGAGAACATCGAAGAAAAGTCTGAGCCACGTGTTGGGTTCAACTCGTGTCCTCCGCATTCGGAGCTTCTCTTACCTGACCATTTCACCCCGTTGTCCCGGAGTTCGGGCAGATCCCACGGGTCCTCCTCCTCGGCTGGTTCTTCTTCAGCCGGAGAGGTAGTGGGGTAAGAGCCCGGTTCGAGTTCGGCAGCATCTTTAGCGCCTGTTGTGAAGGCACAGGTCTGAGTGAGAAAGCAGTAAAAGGGAAAAGAAGGAAGTGCGCCTCTGCGTGGCAGTAGATTTCTAGGAGACACCTACTGAGTTCCGGCTGCAGCGTGGCGGGATGAGTTCCCTTCTCACACAGCGGGGCCATTACCTTCAGCCAAACGTAGAAAAAACAGTGAAGCCATTTTACATGCACCACTTTCATTTATCTTCACATTCTTTATCTTTGAGTGTTAGAACCGTTTCTCTAAAATACGGTCATAAATGAGCAGTTTAAAAAGCACAAACGATAAACATGAGTATAATAAATATATAAAAATCAAAAACACTCTTAAGCCTACCATCTTTCTTTGTCTTTTAATTTAATAAACATACAGAAAACTCCTAAAAGTGTGTATAAAACGTTGTTCCAAAAAGAAATTAAGCTTACTTAAATTAAGCTGACTGTCTTTCTCTTCCTTTAAACAGTAGTGACTGAGTCTTCATTAGTCTTTGGTAACAATGTTGCCCATATATCTCTTTCATGCAGGTACTGTACTTAGAAATGCTTACAAATTCTAAATTGAGCATTTACTTAAAAACACTATTGTGAATCGGTCATCAGACTATTTATAATAACATTCTGCAATTTCCACCCCAGAATTATGCAATAGTTTAATCAAAGATATAAACTTGTTCACTCCCTGACACACATGATTCTAAACTCATCAGCAGCGAGCACATTCCTGTTTAAATAGCCTACACCCAGACCATTAGAGAGGCAATATCTCTGTATGAGCTACACGGGGAAGATGTACAAACAGTTTAAGGACCTCAAATCTTTGTATCTTTAGGTAGAATATCAGTTCACTACACATCACTGAAGAGAAACAGCTGTGGTCAAACAAATCAATTAATAGAATCAATGCATACCAAGTACTAAGCTTTAATTTAAGTTTGTTTGAGACAGATTTCCTTACCTGTCCTGTGATTGTCTGCCTGAAATTAGTCCTAAGTATAGTGGATCTCCCTGTGGAGGAGGGCAGGTGTCTTATATACACCTGCAGCAGGACAGTCCTGCCCCTCTGAAGTCCAGAGCAGGTGGTACTACACCTCACCTCACTCAGAGAGACGCAAGCTAATTATCAGCCTTATCAAGCTGCTATAAACTTGAAATAAAATGCATAGCATCTTATTTCACATCTTATGGATTGAAGATGCAGACATACATCAATACAAATGAATGAATATGGCAAAGTTTTAAACGTTTTGGCAACCTGGAATAATGATTTTTCTCTCAGGAGTAGTATAGTTTCTATTGTCTTTTACTCTCTGGTGCAATCAAAGTCTGTCCTGTACCGAAGAAAAGAACTGGTCTTTCCGAAAGCACATCAGATTTAAGGTTATACAGAAGACTCTAGACAACAAAAGTGTTCAGAAAAAACTGAACATAGAACTACCTAATACATAAGAAGATGAGGTATAGGGTTCTTAAAATGCGGTTCAATGATTTACAGCAACTTTTCCCAAGATTCGGCCTAAAGTTCCCTCCGATGTGCTCATGCAGTAATGTAGAATACCCTTAATGCAGAAATCAAGGGTGAAGAACAGGTAAATTCACGCGCATAGCTGTTTAACCCATGTGCTGTTTTGTTTCACAACAGTATACTTTAGACACACACAATATATTTTTGATGCTAGTGCAGAAATGAACCCATCAACAAACGGGGCTCGAGTGTTGTGTTTATTATTTA
>JAZGTK010014120.1:0-13922 GCA_036877625.1 Ambastaia sidthimunki
AGCGTGTCATAGATGTAAGCAACAGAGTACAATATTTTCAGTTCAGTTCGGTTAATAAGGAGCACTTTAGTCCACCTGCCAACTGTTTAAGCATCATATGCTGCATTCAAAACTAGGTCAAAATAGAATTTATATTCCAACATAAAGTATTAACATCGATTGATTGTCATTTCACAATACCGGAGCACTCAGCTTCAACAACTGCAAACTTAACATACACAATGAAACAGTTTTCTGCAAGCTACTTGTAGATTACTCAATTAAAAATGACCACTTCAATTAAGAATGAAAATGGCTTACCTCTACGTGTTTCCTTTGATTTGAAGGAGAATTCTTGTAAGAAGAACTTTTACAGAACTTTTTCGCAAATAAGGCCATGGATGTTGTGGCAAGTTAAATCAGGAGTTTCTATCATCATTTCTGAAGGCACTGGCATGCAAAATGTTATGTTGCACTAACTGTATTCAACTGTATTTGTATGAACTGTATTCATATGAACTGTATTCGCGCTGTATTCATTGAACTGTAAGTAGAACCCACCAAGCACAACCAAAACAAGTTCAAAACAGAGTATGCGCTGTACCCTAAATGGCGTCTTGCCGTGTGCTCGACCAGTTTTTATCCACTCATAAATAAAAAGGAACTACTGATTTTGCAAAGTAACCCAGTAACCCTTGCACAGATCCAAGGTGGTGATAAACTGGGCCATCCTATTTTCTCAAACAGATCATCCACACATGGCATTGGGTAGGCATCAAACTTTGATTGTGCATTCAGTCTATGAAAGTTGATGCAGACAAGCAGGGTCCCATCCTTCTTCGGGACGATGACCATGGGACTGCTCCATTTACTTACCGAAGGCTCTATTACTCCTAGTTCCTTCATCATTTTGATTTCCTCCTATGGAGGTTCCAGCAACCTTTCAGGTACATGGTAAGGCCGTTGTCTTGAGGGTGTTGGGTCGGTCAGGTGTATGGTGTGTTGAACCATTTTGGTCCGCCCAGGCCTCTGGCAAAACAAAGCAAGAAAACTGGTTCATGAGATGTTGTAGCTCTTCTGTTTGGCTTTCCCTTTGTCAGGGTGGTGGATCTCATAGGTCACTGACCCCATCTTGCGGACCACCATGTACGGTCCTTGCCACTTGGCCAACAGTTTGTTTGATGATGTTGGTAACAGTAGTAGCACTTTCTGCCCCGGCTGGAACTGTCAAAGTCTTGCATGCTGGATTACACCTTTACACCTTATACTGCATTACACCTTTCTCCTCAGTTCTGGATGCAGGATCCTCCCAGCCCTTCCTCAGCAGATCCAACAGCCCCTGGACTTGCCGGCCATAGAGGAGTTCGAATGATGAGAAACCAATTAAGGCTTGAGGTACTTCTCTATATGCAAAAAGTACAAAAAGCAACCATTTGTCCCAATCACGTCCTCTGTCTGCAACAAACTTACGTAGCATGTTCTTCAGGATTTGATTAAATCACTCCACCAGTCCATCCATCTGTGGATGATAAGGACTCGTTTTGATGGCGGTGATGCCCAGCTGATGGTTCAGTTGCCCCATTAGCCGTGAGGTGAAGTTAGTTCCCTGGTCTGTCAGGATCTTCTCTGGGATGCCTACTCTGGAAAAAAGTTGGATGAGGGCATGGATGATTTTAGGTGTGGTAATGGATCGAAGTGGGAAAGCTTCTGGATATCTTGTAGCGTAATCACTAACCACCAGGATGTACCGATGTCCCGCACTACTTCTTTCAAGTGGACCTACAATGTCCATGGCAATGCGTCTAAAAGAAGCAGAGATTACAGGGAGAGGATGCAGGGGTGCTTTACCCTGCTGGGAAACAACACTGGCCTTTTGACAGATGGCACATGTACTGCAATATGAGGAAGACTGTCTTCCTCTTTGGGAACATAACAAAATCCAGTCAATTTTGCTTTTTGCACAGGACACACTGATGCTTTGTGTCCTGGCTGTTGGCAATAAAAGCAAATTAATTCCTTGTCTCTCGTCCAACGCTAGGTACGCCTCCAGTGCCTGCCCTGTCAGTAATGGGACAAGCCGATAGCTCCACTCCTCCTCCGGCCACTTCCAGGTTCTGGCCATCCGCTTGAACTGCCGAGAATAGTTTTCCATGTCTTCCCCCTGCTGGAAAGTTGGCATTTTTGCCTGTCCCACGTTCCTGATTCTGGTTTGCTCTCTGATAATTCTGTATGCTGGCGTTTGATTCTTGCCTGTTTAACTCTGTGTTTTCAATAAAGCTGCAAAATGGATCCCAGTGACCTCATGCCATCATTACAGTTGCCCAGCGGTGACAACTAAGTCAGCTTCGTCACACTATAAATAGATGTAAATCTGAATGTTTGCATGGTTTTCAGCATATTAAAGTAAAAAAGTAAAGTGACATGTATTTGTCAGTTATGGTTACCCATAACCGGAATGTGACCTCTGCATTTAACCCATCCTTCGTGAGGAGTAAACACACACACACCCGGAGCAGTGGGCAGCTATCCCTGCAACACCCATGGAGCAATCGGGGGTTAGGTGCCTTGCTCAAGGCACTTTAGTTGCTACCTGCCGGCGTTGGAATCGAACCAGCAACCTACTGATTACAAGCCTGACTCCTTAACCAGTAGACCACAACTGCCCCTTATTAACACTCTAAGGTCTTATCTGTGTGTATGCAGGTTTTATTGTATAAGTTAAAACCTGGAAAATTTTGTCAGTCTAATAATGCTTTAGGAAACCAATTTCTTAATTAAATCCTAATTTAAAGAGCTTTAAAGGTAGGGTAGGCAATTTCTAGGTGCCTAGAAACTTAGCTTTGAAAGCTTAAGACACCATTCTCCTTCAAAGCACTCTCCAAAGCCATGCTTCCTCCAAAACACATAAACGCATACACAGTTTAACAGGCATGTGGGACAATCAGACTGAATGCAATGATTGGATAAACATGTTATAATCTTCCAATGAAGATTTATATAAAATATTTTAGACCACTTGATCACTTTCCGTATGTGAACAGACTTTCAAACAGCATAATAAAATGTTTCAAGATCCAACAAGAGTCCAGCGATATCCCATATATAGCGTATTGTGTGTATGCCTGTGTGTAAGAGGCAAATTTTGGTATACGAAGGCCAGTGGCCTCATGTCTCTGTGGTGATGTGTGCCACGGCAGGGGGCTGATAGAGTTTGAGGGCTGTGCAGTGTAAAACACAGCTGCCAGCAGCCCTCCACTTCTCTGAGGAAGGACACAGATGCTAGAAATTAGTTGACATGATGGGAGAGGGTAGTTCCATTCCAAAGTAAATCACCCATCCAAGAAGAAGATAACAGGGAAAAATTGAGTGAGAGACTCCAGTCTGTAAAGCTGAAATCTCTTGTGGACAGGACAAGAGAGAGTGTGGTGTTGGGGTTTGTGAGATCATGTGTAGACATTTTCTGAAGTCAGGACACACAAAAAAGAGCATAAGGGATTCACTTTTTTTTTTATTTCAAACAAGATCACTAATTTTATAATCGAGCCATAAAGTAGGTTTTGTATGCCTAATTAAGCCAGCTGAGAGGGGCTCTCCTAGCTTCTCTTGTACCTCATCTCAGTCTGAACTAAGGCGACCCCAGTTAGTGCTGCTTGACTGTGTGGGCTGAGTTAGTTCCTTCAGCAGCACTAAATGTTCGTAATACCAGATCTACAGAAGGCAGCTCATTACAGACTGATCCAGAACCATTACTCAGAGCACAGGAGCACAGTCAGAAGATACTTTTCTGTGAAATTTTAAGTATTTAACATGATTATTGGAGCAGCTAAAAAGCCAAAATCTATCATAAAATTAATTAATCTTAAAGCCATCCTAGGCTGGTTTAAGCTGTTTTCTAAAGACAAAACATTTAAAAATATTTGTTTTCCCTTGTACTAATTTCTAAACATATTACCTCTTTTTTACTGCCTTTCTGTCTGCTATTGACATAGCTCGCTGCTTTCCAAGGCAGCATCCCATGATTCTATGATATTTCGCAGGAAACTTTAACAGCATTTAATGCTATAGATTCAAATCTAAAGTCTGTGTTCACCAGCAAATGGAAATCAAGCATGTAGAGTCACAAAGTCACAAGAGGAAATGGAAATGGCAAACTAGACTAGCATGTGTTTCCGCGTTGTGTTCATTCTCGTTGAGAGTAGGATAAAATGTGGTCCTCAGTCATTTAGTGTGTAATGCACTGTTTTTAGATATGATGTGACAACTAAACAAAAACCAAAGGAAAAAGGCCTTATCCTTATTTTGTTAAGATCAGCCACCAGACCTTGGGTATGTTAATCCAATGCCAACACACACATATATATATTTCAATTTTCAACAAATTTCAACTTATTTATTTACATACAACACATTACCCTAGGGTTTAACTGAGCTTGCTTTCTCTACACTGTCTTTCTGTCCACACTTTGTGTCTATTACCTTCACATTCCAAGCCATACTGAGTGTGAGCTTCAAGTGGTGTGGGTTTGTGTAGCATGTGAAGCCAGTAAAAATCAGAGATGGCCTGAAACTTTTTGAAATACTTTTCAGCATTTGTTCTGCACACTTACCTAAACACTCTGTGGGGCCGGTGCGGTGACTGGGGTCCTATTTCAGCCGCAGCATGAAGCTGCTGAGTTCCTCAGCTGTAAAATGAAAGCAGCGGAGTGCAGTGAGAAAATGTATTAGCCCTGCTGTGATAAGGGGAGCCCTCAGCAAGCGACACACGCCTTCAGTGGGGAAAATAACCGCTGGACAAATTGTTTTTGCTACATTAAGTACCTGTTACTTTATTTCACAGATGGAAAACAATAACGGAGGCTCTGGGGTTTGAAACCAGCATAGTGTGGCTGATCACACAAGCATAGATTTCTATAAATATCCATGAAGTGTTTATATGGAAGGTGATTTTCTTAAGAACTTTATAGCTCAAAGAAAGTCAGCCAATTGACTAATACAATATACGATGATAGATGACAAAGTGCCCGACAGGCAGTCAATAGGCTACTGGGGGAAATCATGCTGAATATCTATGTTAATAAAAAATAAAATAAAAAGAAGGGAATATTTTCACTCAGCGGGTAGAGCAGGGATTTTTCAATTAATGACTGCAGCACCGCAGCAGAGCTGCGTAAATTAAATGAGTGTGTCAAATCTGGGGTGATTTATACATTTGGACTGATCTAACAGGCTGGTGAAGCAGCTATGACACCCTGACAAGCCAACAATGGATATGAAAAATGAGGCAATACAACAGCAGAGTTTCAAAGGCAAAATGCAGCTTAGCAGAGAAAAACCCACAAGTATTTAAAAGTAAAAAGGAAAGGACGCAGTATAAAAGTGCCCTCAAGATTTAACTAAATTTTGGGGACAGATTGTTAAAAGTTTTTAGGCAGTGACGTTCCCCATCTGAACAAAATAGACAATCTCTCCAGATGACCATGAGGTGTTCATGTAATTATCACCATGTTTGTGGATATGTTAACTTCTTAAACACAAAAGTGCTCGTCAAAGATTAACACTCTCACCTGAAGAAACATGCAGTTTTTGTTGTTTCTCATTTTTCGACTGATGAAAAAAAATAAAATAATATATATATATATATATATATATATATATATTTTTTTTGTTGCACTCAGCAGATTTAGAGGAATAAATTACCACTGTGCTGAAGAGAGCAGCCCTCAGGTCCTGCCACGGAATGATGGACGGTAGAGAGGCTTGCTTTATGTATTTAAAGGGTTAAATTTCAGTTTTTCTTTAAATCCTTTTTATTTCTTTAGCCTGTGGTTTCAGCAGCAAAAATAATCTACTGATATGTGGAAAAAAGGAACCAACAATAGAGAACAAAGCCTGCCTGCCTTCACAGAACATTAGGTGATGATTAGATGTATCTACACCAATGGGTTAAAGCTGATTGTTTTGTTGATTGAGTCGTATTTCATCCGGACATATCCTCTGTCCGCCTGTATGTCCAAAAGCAATTTAAACAAACACTGAAGAGCATGTTTGGTTTTGCCCATTTATCAGTTTTCAGAAGAAAAGAAAATGAAATTACAGGCACAAAATGTTCTAAAGCAAAATGTCCATAATCATGGTTTGGAAAATCATGGAACTGTTTCAACATTTTGCAAGATCTCCTTTTGTGTTTATAAACAAATCAGAAAAAACAAAATACAGAGCTGGAACTGTATGAAGTTCAGTAAAGAAACTTTATGTTTCTGCTGTTGTTTAAATATAAGTGTTTGAAAATATAATGTAAACTAACAACCAGTGCATCTGGTGTATTTTGAGTGATGGGGCTGTAAAACATGGCAGAAGGAACATAAATACTTCCTTCCAACATCCCAGTGACTCCCCTATATCTTGTTGATACATCAAATCTACAGTACAGTGATTTTGTAAACAGTTACAAATACATTCAGCTCATACAAAAGACATAAGATAACAGAGAGAGAGAGAGAGAAGCAGACAATGGAACATAGGACTGAACCTGACAGCGAGTAAGTGCTCGGGCCGCAGAGAGGCAGTCAGCCAGCTAGCGGCTGCTGATTGAATGATCCCATTTCTGGGCCTTTTTGTTAGACAACGGGCAGCACTGTATGAAGATTGATACAGAAGTGCTCGACTCGCTTTGCTGGATCATCAAACGGATTGGTATTACTCTCTCACTGGATGAAGACAAAGTAACTGTTATCATACTCAATACAAGAGCTTGTCAGAGGCAGAAAATCATCCGGTGTCACCAGTTATGGGAGTGTTTCACAGACTGTCATGTGAATTTATTAGGCAGATGCAGAGTTGTCTGATGCTGAAAGCCAGGGTTCGAACAGAGAAATCTCAAGTGCAGATTGAATTATAGGTCCAGGCCAGAGGATGTCAGAGCTTACAGCTTTATCATGATCAACACACACATGTTGGCATATGTCGTTTATGAGGACTCAAACCTTTGGCATTTTTAATTAATAAAAATTCACCATTTACTATGTATTTTAGTTGCCTTAGTTTATGGGGACACCGGAAGTGCCAACATAAAACATGTTTACATTGTTATACACGTCATTATCCTTGTCACATTTGTATCCTCGTAAACCACATATTTAAACACACACACACTGATGCCAAGGAACTGTTTGATTTAGATATATACGTGGGGTGGCGTGTGTGCATGGAGTAGTGTGTATCTTATATGACCTATGTCAGAAATGTAATGTCTTTAAATGTTAACACTGCAGCTTCGTAGCAGTGCAGAATATTAAAACATCCAGCACTTTTTAATGTGATTAAGTTTTCCACAACTAAATATATAAAGCCTGCAACACAGATCTTAACTTGCAGCTTTAAAGATACATTCTAATAATGCAATAATCAATGTGCTTTCATCAACAGAACAAGTCAGTACTGTACTGTGCATTCGCTGTACAATTTACAGAGATATCAAAAACAATAAGGAATCTGCATATCTTGTCAAAAAATGAAAGGACTAACCTACAATCATCAAACTTCATTTGAGTTTTTAAGGGGGGAACATGACCCTTGCTGCTGTAATTTGTTATACAGTTTGCGTCAAGCAGTTTTAGTAATTTGAATAGCTATATCATTTGAAGTCACACGGCTCTCAGACTGAGAGGTCATGTGGTATGTGATATATTGCATGTGAATATGATAAAACACTTCTGTTGACATTCTTAATTACGCTCTGTCACACACACAGGGTGGGTCATAATGTGGGTTGTCAGGTCAATGACCCCTAATAAGTGATGGGGCAACTAGTGTGTGCAGGGTGGGGGTTAGTAAAGCGCCATTATAGAAAGAACCATGGCCCTTTCAGGCAGAGCCAGAAACCCTTGTGTGATTTCAAACTTTACCTACAACAACTAGCATACACACAGGTTGGGTGTAAGAAGCAAACAGCCATAATAAATGTGTGCTAGTGAGAACAGCTTGAAGTGGCCCACCGCTGCTCTGTGTAAATGAGAGGTTCTGCTGCATTAGCTCTATAAAACCATAATCCATTCCCCATAAACCATTACATGCGTCACAACATTTGTGATTTATGGGGTGGAGTATCAATAGGGAAAAATGAATGCTTGCCAAACATCTCAGAGACAATATTGAGCACATTTTAATTGTGATTTGATTCCTGTGGCAGTTAGTCAGAAGATGAATGAGTGTTAGTGCCGCTCGACAGCACGCAGAGAGAGTCTTAATATGACAATTATGTGTCTGTCTATAGATTTTATTGTACACCCGCCTCCCTCACCCGTACCCGTACCAGTTCATCAGTACAGTGCAGCTTTTGTGGAGATTAAATTGAGACTTTGCTTTACTTCAACTCGGAACACTTACTTATGTTTTATGACACACACTAAATCAGTTTTATGCTGCTATTGATTTTTCTGCTTTACGTTCCACAGAGCTTCCTCATACATACATAAAACAATACATCAAAAGATTTTGCCTTTTGCTTTCTTATCCAGCTATTCCCTGTGACCTTTAGGATAACTTTACGATTTCCATCTGCAAAACCCACCCACTCCTGAAGAGGGGAATGTGGCATATATATGACCAAAACAACATTATTGACCAGGAGGTGGCATCAAATTCATTGTGTCTCACTCTAATTTCTCTTTTCCTAAAGAATGTGCACATATGCTGTTCTCAGACAGTGAATCTGAGTATGATTATTATATGATGGATTAACATAGATGTCCACTTAGGCACACTGAATAATGTCTGAATGTCAATGTTTAAATGTTTAAAATTGTCATTAAAGCAATTGTCATCTGCAAACAAACAATGCAATCCAAACATCTATTTAAATTAATTTTTTATTCACAATGTTACAGTGTTGCAAAGCAGCTTTACATATGAAAAAAAAGCACAGAAATTGAACATTATATCATATCTAGAACACATAAAATGCATGGTGTTCTTGAAAAAGTTTCCACACAAAATTGTTTTTCACACAAGCCGTATATGAGTTATAGTAATTAGCTAAAATTGTAATAAACAAATGACAAGTAGTAATTAAACCAAACCCTAACCTCACTTTTCACTTTTCCACAGCTGAAACCCACAACTAAAACCCACACCAACTAAAATAAAAAAATATACAAATATGATATTTAAAAATATATTTGCAGTGGTTAGAAGTGATGGTAGACCATCTAAATTGCTCTGACCTGCAGAGGTTGTGTCTTTACAGATATGTTATTTCCTCTAAAGAAACAGTATCTGCGAGGATTTGCAGTCATTTAGACCATAGGGATTTAGGGATTTAGACCATATTATAGTACAGCGACTGCTTTTATAAAAGTGACAAATGATTTGCTGCTGTTGTCTGGTGATGGTTGCATTTCATATTTAGTACTAGTCAACCTTAGCGCAGCCTTTGACACTATTGACCACAGTATTCTCCTAAATAGGCTTGAAAATTATGTTGGCATAAATGGAACTGCACTGGCATGGTTAAATCATACATATCTATTCCAGTTTGTTGGTATGAGTGAAAAGGTGTGATCTCGCTCACAAATTTAGTATGCAGTTCTGCAGGGCTCAGTGTTTGGGCCTTTACTTTTCATCCTGAACATGCTACCTCTGGGAGCAATTATTAAAAGATATAGAGTTAGTTTTCATTGTTATGCTGATAATACTCGCCTGTAGATTTCTTCGAGGCCCAAAGAGATGCATAAAATCATCTTTGACAGCTATATATGATATGTATATATGATTATATATGTAACCAAGATGTTCCCTTTCTGTCACTCACTCAACGTTGTGTCAATGTAGTGTCCCTATGTCCACTATACTAAATGCCTCAATTGCTGAACTGTGTTACGCCACCGTGCAGTAAATGCAGAATGAGTGCACAGTGAGTGTTTTGTGATGTGACAGGAGCGAGAACTGCTGTGGCAACTAAGACGCCCTGGCCACCCCAGCGGCCACCCCATGGCCGCCCAATAACATTACAAAACCGTTATGTCCAATGGAATGTTAGTTCCGCCAGTGAGATTTTAGTTCCACCCATTTGGTTTCTGCAGGGCATATTACCATAGCACACAAACATTTCTCACGTGTAAAGTTGTTTGCACAAGCAGCAGCAGCAACTGGCGGACGAGCAGCAGGTTGTAGTGGAGTCACTTAGTGCTCACTCTAACCGCAGAATACAACTTTAAAAAGTTCATGTTTGTCACAATTATTCATCAATGTGTAATGTTGTTGCTATTTTGTTTTTAAATCGGTGCCTTTAGGGGATGCTCTGGAGGTAAAAAATTGCAGGCTTGCCTGGTACTGTTTTAAGTTCAAAAAATTATTAATGTACAGTATTTTGTGTCTGCAGATGCTTTATGTTACATAAATAAATGAATACATTAATTTCTGACCTCTTGGCTCACATGGATTTTGTTTATGAGTTAGACCTAATTGAATGACTACTACATGGCACCAGATATGCCACCAAATACACCAGAATACAAGAAATCAAATCTAGCTATATAAAAATTCGGAACCCTGGACCCCCTGCCTTAGTTGGTCACAGCATGGCCACCCCTTCAATATCGCTGGCCACCCCATGTAAAAAAGTCTGGCTCTGCCACTGGTCCAATAATCTATTTTTTGCACTTTTTTGCACTTTTGTTTTTGGATAAAAGCATGAACGGGAACATACCTTTATAAGCTAATAAAACAATATTGGTAAAAGTGTTTACTTAAACATTACTACACATATACTACTGGCCAGGAGGTGGCAGATTACACTAGATTTACCCTCTTTCACCCTACTTCTTGTTTTCTTAATGTGATGTTTAAGGACATAACTGCACCTTGTTTTGCTCACGTCTTTCACATAAATCCCATGTCTGAGTCTTAGTTTTGAGAGCCCAAGAATCTTACCTTAATATTTAGAAAATTTAAGCAGTTACACACACACACATACACAGTTTTACATATGTGATAAATGTTTTTGAGAGTGTGAGGAACAGGAAGTACATTGAGTGGAAGTGAGAGAGAGAAAGAGAGAGAGAGAGAGAGAGAGAGAGAGAGAGAGACAGAGAGAGAGCATTGAGGAACTCTTCATTGGGATGTTTCCCTAAAGGGTCAGTTCAGTTTACTGTCAGTAACATTTTTCGTTATACTTTATCAGAAATATAAAGATTTAGAATAACTGTAATGAAGCCTCCTAGGTTTACTTTTATTAACATCAAAATTGGCCAAAACTGTACCTACTTGCTACAAGTCACATTTTTCCCTTTTGCCACATTTCCCCCTTATAGGCACTTTTTAAATACAAAGGACATAATGGTCATTCTTTACTGGAAACACACTGTTGGTATAAAAGTGTTTGCTTTAGAATTGGTTATCTTTTTTCTAAAAAAATCAACAACTAAAAACCAAATGTTTTGACCCGTGTGTGGGTTCAGTTCATGAATAAAGATTTATTAACCTGCTCTACATATTTATTACTTTTAATCTGTGATTAGCAAGTATCTTACTGTTTATTTGGATCTTACAAGTTGGCATTTTACTCTGTAAACAACAGGCATTAACTAGAGTTTCACTTGCAAAGAGGATAAACAGGATTTGCGTTGACAATACATTTGCAACTTGTAGTGTTTCAAGGTAGACATTTTATGAGTCAATGCATTTCCTGGAAAATCAAACCAAAGACTCTGTCCTTGCTGAAGTCAAACTATACCAGGTACTGAAATGTAATGTTGGGATGTCACTAGATGTCCTAGATATCAAATCTGAGTCCTGAAGCAAAACCAGTTAAAATCCATTAATATATATTTTTTTGTTTGTGTGAATTTAGTTTGTTGGCAAGGCATCCTCTTGTAGCTGCTCACATTATGATGTGAATTGACATGCACCAGATGTCCCCCAGTGCCTTTCTGGCCCTGTCGATCATCCCAGCCAACAGCTCTGACAGCACAATGATGAATTAGGAATTGTCATCCTGGACACTTGTCACCTGTTTACAAGACACCCATCTCTCATCTCTCAATGTATGGGTTGTAATATGGCTGACTGGCCCATTTGACAGACAATACCTTACAATACATCACAGCACTCCTTACCAGCTCACTGAGCTCCAGTGCCCCTACATACATCTTGCTCAGTACTGCATTATATTTGCTGTAGTTTATCCTCTGCCATTTAACAAAACTCACTTTGTAATGAACATTTTACTCTTTATTCTTGAACAATAACAAAACATTAAAAATAGTAAAATCAAGTAAACAGAGTCTAATAAACTCTTACAATTAATATCAATAATTATTGTGCACACAGTTCTTTTTTAGCCTCCCCATTTGAACTGTACGTCAAATATGGTTAAGAGGCCTTGCTTGAAGCTTCACTGTCTGGTCACAGAGGTCTAAAAAATATACAAAGGTCTAAAAAATGTTCACAGGTGTTTTAGAGTATATATATTTTATGACCTTCACCGTTTATACGTCTTTTATGCAAACAATCCTACATATTATCCTTAAAACAGGTCTATAAACAACAATTTATATAAATACATAATATATTTAAAAAATATAAATTGATACAGATTACTTTGTTTTAGACAAAAAACTAATCTTTTAGTTTGAATAGTTTTTATTGGGTGAGGGAAAAACACAGACATTGACTTTTAAAACTCCCGCTCCTTGCTTTAGGCAAAATCTCCACCTCCTGCTGTGCTTCTACTTAACACCACTTATATACTCAGGTCTGAAATGATACAAACACAGGCCAGTGTAATAATACATGCTGTAAAACATCCCATTTGTTACATTAAATATTATTACTTCTTTTAGTAATAAAGATTTATAAAATATTTATACATCAAAGAATACATATGAGCCAGCCCATTATATGCATATATGTATTTTTGAGCCATTTCCACCTGAGCTGAGTAAATCACAGACGCTCTGACCATTTGGTGCTCCATGTGCCACTGCAATGCAGTAACACCTCTGTTGGCAGCATTTGTAAAAGTGCAGGGAGATTTGACTCTCCACAGGCCCAGCACAATCCTTTGCCGGGCTGATAATGGACTCCTATCAGGTTTAATGGTGCTCAGCGTGGATGAGCAGACAACAGCAGAGGGGAGGAGGTGGTTAAGGGGGGTATGGGGAGTTGTACAGCAAGCATATTGTCATTAAATTTAATTTTTCCTGAACACTCCCATGCTCGTGGCATAAATGCCGCCATGAGAGTGATCATAATTGGCTCTGAACACATGTGTAATTGCCTTCAGCTGGCGTTCTTTTACAGTTGACATTGTTCGGCAGCAATAAGGTGACTGGCCATTTGAATATGCAGCTTGTTTGGTGGTGGCGGGCGTAATTGAAATGTGCTACGTGTGAACAGAAGATTACATTAAGATCCCCAGATAATCACCTGACAGGGGAATAATTGAGTCTGCAATCTGCCGCAGCATCCTCGAGAGCTTGGGGAGGATGTAGTCGAGTAACCGGGCGGCACTCTTGGCTGACACGCTCTTGGCACAGAGCAAAAATGCCAGTCGCACATTCCTGAGCTCTGAGCCTCCCCTGTTTATCGGTCTGTCTTTGGCTCTTTTTCTCTGCATGCATGGGTTAATTATGCCTGCGTTTATTATTTTGATTATTAGAGTTAATGATTGTTATCATATTTTTTTGGTCATTTTCTCTCATATTAGCATCACAGTGGTATTGCATGCTTAGGGTTGCGGAATCATTATAGTACAGTTTTTTAGAATTGTAGGAGAGGCCAGAATTAGTTGGTACACTTTCATATTTGCTGTTTGTTAAATATATATGCTGTTACAAACTTTACCCAACAAGATAACTCAGCTAGGCACAAATATTTTCTGTCTGTGGTTAAAAAAATGAAATGTATTTCTTATCTTTTCTTAATTATTCAATCAGTGCACTCAA
>JAZGTK010014121.1:0-13922 GCA_036877625.1 Ambastaia sidthimunki
CAAAGACTAGTTTATCAGTAACAGTTTTATCTATTTTACTTAATTTAATTTCTGTTTGGTTGATCAGATGATAGTCTTTTGAGCTGTGATATATCTGAGTTGTGTACTGCCATGTGTCTGCCCCAGAGGAAGCATTAAAGACATCACTCAACATCTGTTGAGAGAGCGAAAGACACATAAATGGTCAAAGGTTAAGACATGAGGCTTACAGTGAGATGAGTGGTTGAGGTACACCATCACTAAGAGATGAAGCGTCCTGCGCATGCAGCTTTAAAGCTCATAATCTCTCAGATAAGCATCAGCAAAGCACTTCCTGCTGCAGAGTTATGTTTGAGTGATCAGTCAGTGTTTGACGCCCTGTTCATTTGATTTCACATAAAACTTACTCATAGTCACATTCTGTCACACCTCCTCATCCTCTCAACAAACCTGTTTTAGATTTTCTTGGTGTATGTGAGATTTTAATAATTATTTTGTCAGACCAAATAATCATTTACATTACATTTATTCATTTTTGCAGTGAATTCAATGCATACATTTTTATCAGTACTTGTATTCCCTGGGCTCGAACCCACAACCTTTGCGCTGCAAAGCAATGCTCTACCAGTTGAGCTACAGGAACACTGTAGCTCAGATTACAAATCTGTAATCAGATTTGTTATGCTATTAATATGATATCATATATACAATTAATGAAATGAAACATTAGACAAGGGAGCAGAGAAACAGGCTAAAAATGTCCGTATCAATGCAACTTTATTATATTTTACCCTCTCACTGATATACTCTATAATAAAATGTTTTGATTACTGCAATTAGTTGGCTTGTTTATTTTGCAATATTGTTATTTTGCATGAAAAACATAAATGTATACATACATTTAAATGTATTCTACGTTACGTATTCTCCTCTCCAAAACTAAACAAAAAAAAACTGATTAATGCTGTGTCTCTCAGAAAGAATGCAATAATAAATGTGCAGTCAATATGATATTCAATGTACATTGAAAGATGCTTTAGATATAGTCACTGTTGCTGGCTGTTCCATTCAAACCGGTTAACTGCACTGATTTGTTTGGAACTATTGAGAGCTACACGAACCATGTGGCTGTGTGAGATCAAAGTGTGTTGCACCTTATTTTCTCAACAGCTGGTGCTACGATTGGTGGACAATTGGTGCTATACGTTATACTTATGATGCTTTTGAGAAATGCAGCCCTGATCAGCAGTCTTGAAGCATTCAATGGGAATCCAGGACCTTGACTAACAGTTGTATAATATACAGCCATTGGCTTTTTTGTTACCAGATATTGTATTTTGTATAAATGCTTTTCGCCTCATACTGACGAGGATACGATTGATTTACAGAAGAATCATTTGAAGTGAATGAACTTCATTTAAAAACAACACCCACACTTTCTCATTTGTGATTTATGGAAAAAAAAAATTAAACTCTTTGAATTTGAAATCCAGAAAACCCTGGGCTGTTTTCATACTAAAACGGTCTTCATCTCTCCTGAAATCCCCAAAAATTTCAAGCTGGGTCTGATAATCCCTATAAATTTATAGATCACTCTAATACAAGTATATATAAATGTAGTCCTACTGTCAGCATAGGGTATATTTTATTTTTTACTTCATTGTAGTTACAAACTTTACAATTTTTATTTAAACCAAGGGGCGGGGCTAGTAATTAGTACAGGTAATTAGCAACGGTAACCATGACAACAAACAAGGAAACAGAACAGCAGGGAAACAAGAAGTGAAATGCAAAAACAGGGGAAACAAAGACAGGAATGTAACAGTAACTAAGCAGATTGTTAAACAAATGAACCTAAAGGGAACCTACAGTATACAGAATGTTCCAGGTTATTTATAGGTTGTTGTTTTACCTAAAAATAACCTGCAGGGAACGTTTTGTATAGGTTCTCATTTGGTTGTTACACCAAATAGAAACCATATGGGAAATAAAAAATTTAGGAGCTTGGTTTTATAGCATTAAGCATATATAGTTTTTTTAAGCATTGATCTAAAATTAGGCCAACATCTGAACTAAATATCAAAGGAAACTAAATCTGCAGACAAAGGATATCAGAGCTCAGTTCTCCTAACAATGTTCAGAATTTGGTTCTTTTTTGTAATATGAGGTCAGTTCTTCTCATGTTGACACATCTGTTTGTGCAGAGTAACCACAGGTTTACTTTATCACATTAAACCATGTGTATGCGCCACCAAATACCTTTAAGTACCAGGTATACTACCAGGTATATCTCAGGTCCAGGTGTGTCTTTTTATATAATTTCTGTTTGTGAAATGTTTTGCTAGTGTTCTTTTGCTAACCTGTATTTTTAAATAAAGTTTATTTTATATTTTATTATGTAATGCAAATGTCACTCATACATCTTTAAGTGTGGCAATATTTCCCACTGTAAGTATGATTATATCATGATTTGTGTGATTTTCTTAATTTGCAAGCACTATTTCTGGCTGACATTTTTTATTTAATTGGTGTCATTTTGTGACATTTTATTTTCACAAGTCTCAAATGCATTTTATGCTCAACCACAATTACAACCTGTGCTTTGAATCTGTTAATAAAAGAGATGTAGTTGGTGATAATGACATAAGAGTGTTTTGGAATGAACTCTGAATGAACTCTCACCTATGGTGGCTCTCTGACAGCCTTTATTTTTAACAGTCTTGTATGCACACACCTTTCTGATTCAAACAGCACTTATTTTCTCACAATTTAGGCTTATCTCTACTGCTGCCATTATATTTGGTTTGTCAAAGTCTACTATATCTTTCAGGCTTCCTCAAGCCATATTTTATAGCTGATAATGAAACATTCAGGGTTCAGGAAGAAAAACGAATTTAATTCTAGCCCACATGGTTGCTTATCTTATTATAGCGCCACCTAGTGTCTGACAGGCATGTCTGATACATCATAGACTTTGAAATAATGATTTTGCGACATTAATATGCAAAGTGACTTAAAAATGAGGAATGCAACTGTACAAATGACTTATCAAATGGAGTGCTGAAAAACAAAGTTTCAAAATTACTCAGAAAAGCAGAACAGAAAAGAGAGACACAGTAACGCACTGTGAAATGAGTTTTTGATTAACATATGATACGTGTAAGTGTCAGCGTCTAAAATGTGATGTGGACAGAGACTGGTTACTGTACATGAAAATAAGAGAGATGTATTAAATCCTTGTAAAATTCCTCCCATGCTGGGCAGAGATTTGGTGCAGTGCTGCTTAGGCCATTTCCCTTTAGCAGAAAATATAAAGGACTGCTTACCAAGCTAACAATAAACATTCTCAGGACTTTTTGATTGTTCATAGAACATTTAATATAATGTTTTGTGTTACTTAATAGAAACATTAGGTAAATGTTCTTACAACCTAAAATTATTAGCTGGCTAGCTCATGGAGGAACATTCTAGTTTTTGGTATTTATTGATTGGCTGTTTGCTAAAACAAGGTCACTTTAACAGGCAGACACCCAAAAACGACAATGCAAATCAATCAACAACCCAGTCTGAAAAATAGCAGTATAGTAAACTCAGTCTCTTCCCCCAGACTGCCCAGCATATATAAACCCCTTGCAGCATCTTAAAGAATTTACAAGACCCATTTGGGTTTCTAATTACTGCAAACAGGCAGATCATAATATCTCCTTCCTGTGCACAGCCTGGGGAAGAGAAGTCCAGGTTCCTTCACCCAGCATTGATGAAGCTCTGAAGTGTCAGCCCTTGAGATTGTTTTATTTTTGTGACGTGTGAAACAATATCATACCCATCTACTCCCCCAGCACTGGGCTCTATCTACATCCCCATCTCTCTCTGTTTGCTGTAGCCGTTTGACAGTGTGTTTGATGGTGCCGTCTGCCTCAACATGTCCTTCATCACACTCTGTATAGCTGTGCAGCATACCTGTGTGTGCCAGCCACTGCACACACTCCTCCACACTACATATTTTTAAACTAAAATTTTTTAAAACAATATATGATAATATATGTTATATATCATATATATGTCACATATGAAAATATATGATAATATATAATATATTTAAATAATATATGAATCAGGTTTATTTATGAGAAACACAGTTATTTAGTAATAAAATGTGTAGGTCTATTTACAATAAAGGTAGACTTTATTCCAAAGACTAGAATAGACTAGAATAAATGGAGACTGTGTTGCTGATTTTACCACTGTAAGGCACAGCTTACCGTGGCTTATTGCTGTCATAAAATGGAAATGGCAATATAATAAAAGACACAGGTGCTTAATAAATAGTTACCTATTAATACAGTAAACAGCAATAAACAGTCAACAGTTATTTCCAATAAACAGTTGTTTCTCCAAGTAATACAATTCATAAAAGTAATACAATTTCAAGTAATACCCTGACTGTAGGCTGTTTATATTTCAGAATTCAGATTCATGACTCACTGCCTTTATAATACACTTTAAGTCTTTGAGCCTGGACTATCTGTTGCAGTGGAGACACAGAGAGTGTTCAGAAACAGTCATTTTCATTTTGCAATTATCCTGGTGATGCTACAAGTGCAGAAATTACACACAATGATAAAACCGAACAACATGTAAAGTATTTGCACAGGTTCATAACAACATTGTATAATAAAGGTGTATAATTCAAAAATGTATGACCACAGCTGAAGGTTAAAGATGAAGTTTACTGACTAAACCTTGAAACGGACGGTTGAGTTTTGAGTGCACCGTTATGAAGGTGTCTTTAAAGAGCGCCCATGTGGGCCAGGCTTAATTTAGCTCTCACAGGAGTGGATTCTGACAGAGATTGTCTATGACAGCTGTTTCCTCCCACACACACTGTACATAAACATGACTCTCCCTTTCATTCTCTCTTTCATATACACACATACAACCCCTTCAAAGATAACGGATAAAGATAAAACATTTATAAAACAAGATTCATATAAAAATTTAAATATAAATAAATTAGGAAGGTCAAAGGTGAGACCCAGATAGAAAATCAACCTAATCAGTATATAAATCATATTTGCATAATGAAAATAAATATCTTTAGATAAATTAACATATGTTGTTACTGTTAAAAAAGGGAACTGTGTGTGGGGGAAGGGGGGGGCCAAATGTTCAGAAGCAAATGTTTGTGTGTGCGCATGTGTGTCAGCTCTCTCAAATACACAGAATATTTCCCAGCTAATAGTCCCTAAAGCTCATCAGAAACACTTGATCGCTTCCAGCTTTCATAGTTTCAGCAGTGGATGCTTCCCCATCCAGCAACCCCCAATCCTACACTCATATATAAATAAACCAGCCAATGAATTGGAAACCTCTCTGTCAACCCAAAGGGCTGCGGGACACCTGAGCATCTGTTTTAATTCACACCTCAGCACTGTCAGAGAGCTCTTCAGCTGCTGTGAGGAAGAGACGCCTACTGTGCTGCTGTGGGAGGTCTTGAAGTTTATGTGTTTTCTTTGGATGAGAGGATGCAAAAGATGAGTGATAGAGAGAAAGTGACGAGTCCTGATGAGGGTGTGTCTAAGCAGAGGCTCCTCGGTAGACTCCTCCAGGCATCAGATTTTACACTGGACAATCAAGTGGCAATTTAACTTATTACTAAAATGGTTTATTATTAAACATCCATTACATGATTCAGAGTATGTGTAAAGGTTTTAGGCAGCAGTTCAGTTACAGTTACAGCTGTGGCCTGTTACAGCAGTGCTTGAAGGATGTGTTGTACTCAAAGGTATGTAGGTTTAAATCTGACCTGCTTCATGTCCCAATTCTTGTCAAATAAGGCCATAAATGTGTACATTTCAATATACACGCTGTTCCCTTTCTGTCACTCACTGAACAAAAGTGGAATCAGTGTTGCACGCCATCTCCCTTTTACATACATATTTAGTGAGCAGAGATTGGCATGCAAATTCCACAAATTCTAAAGATGATAGATTCTCAAGGGCGAACCCCTAGTGTCACGTTATCAACATGTCTCGTTCTCTCCATCAGGGAACATATATTACAGACATAACTAAGACTTTAAATTATTTTAAATAATAATTTAAGAAAATAATTTATACAATTTTTAAATTGGATTTTGACATGTAACTATGCTTATCCTTAACACAGGGGAGCAAACAGAGAGAGATGGGGATGTAGATAGAGCCCAGTGCTGGGGGAATAGATGGGTATGATATTGTTTCACACGTCACAAAAATAAAACAGTCTCAAGGGCTGACACTTCAGAGCTTCATCAGAAAATGATGTTTGTGCCTAATAATGCTGGTCTTCTGTTAATATGCATGTATTTTAAAAAATAATGCAGGTTGTGATTTATGTAAAGCTATATGTGTCAGTTAGTCTAATAAAACCAGGGCTGACCTTTAAAAGGTGCAACTAGCACGGCCACACCGATCTCATGCTTGAAGGGAGACCCACGGTGAACTAACTGAGACAGCCCTGGATGAGACTTTTATGTTGATAATGAAACACACAACACAACCTTACCCTAAATCACACCCCACAGCACTACCATTATTCAGATGCCTGATTTATAGACCTAGTAAAAATATTTACATTGTCAAATAATTAATGAAATACCCACATAGGTTTGTTTTTGTAGCTCAGTAAAGACTTTCCACTGACTTCTATTGTTTTATATAGATCTACTGATACTTTATAGATAATTACTCTTTTATATCTTTTAGCAGTTTGTTTAAAATATTATGTTTGTCGTGTGGTAGGCTTGTAAACATTTTTGTGCATGATGATAACGACCTCTTGTGGCCAAATTGATGAGCCTGTTTGATGACGACGTTACTGTGCGCCGGAAAACGCGCTGTCCTGCGTTATGACGTCATCATCTTGACAGCTTAGTCGAACGCTTCTTATAAAGATCTGTGCAGTATTTGTTTCTCTGTATTAATATAACATTCTAAACATAATGAGCCGAGGTTACAATTGACATTTCTTTACCTTACCTCCACACTGCATATTGCAACATGTCTTTCTTTGTAGATTCAGTGATTATGTTCACTTCTCAGGTGAGTGCTGCTCTGCCTGCAACAATCTCATCCCTTTATTCTTATTATTAGATTAAAATTAACACGAACAATGTTCTAACGTAAATGTTTGTTGGCATTTGTACATGTCATTGTAAATGTCATTGTTATTGAAATGAGCAAAATGTTACCAAGTTACCAAGTGTCAGTATACAAAAACGCAAGAGGGTGGCACTTTTAATATTACACGTAATAATAGTAATAATAATGATATTAATAATACTACAATATCTGATTAAAGATAATAATAGTACAGGATCTAAAACCTTGCTTTTGCTTTTATACAAAGCACTAAATTATTTTGCACGATACGTTTGGAGCCAGACTATTTAATTATGTATATTTAAATTTTGTTTATATATTTGTATAAGATATGCTTCCATGATCCTGACTGTGAGACCCTGGGAATTTTGAAATAGGAATTGCTGGTTGTACAAAAGTCACAAAAGTGCTGTAGTGAAAGTAAATTTGTGTGCTTTTGCTCTGTTTTAAATTTCTTATGATGTTTTTGGTTTTAAAGCTTTGTATTGGTGTGTTTTTTTTGTAAGTTAAATGTCATGCTTTACTGGAGGATTTTAAATATGTGGCATGTTTTTTTTCTGTGCACAGGTGCTGTTTTTTGGTTTTGGGTGGCTCTTTTTCATGCGGCAGTTGTTTAAGGATTATGAGGTATCATGCATAGAAGGGTAGATCTAATCTTACTAGCTGTGGCCATTCAGAATGACCCTTACAGGTGATCTGTCTTAATTTCTGTCTCAGGTTCGACAGTATGTTGTGCAGGTGGTGTTCTCTGTCACATTTGCCTTTTCCTGCACTATGTTTGAGCTCATTATCTTTGAGATCCTTGGTGTGTTAAGCAGCACGTAAGTATTCTAGCCACAGTATGAAACCATTGATAAAATCTGTACTTAATATCAGATGGTCTCAGTCACTGATGTTTGTCTCCACAGGTCCAGGTATTTCCACTGGAAGCTGAATTTGTATGTAATATTACTAGTTCTAATATTTGTGGTGCCTTTCTACATTGGCTACTTTGTAGTCAGTAATATACGTTTGTGTAAGTAGCCTTATCTTCTGTCTGATTTGATAGCTCTTGCATGAGAGTATTTGTTAACTACATTTATCTCATGTTTCAGTACAGAGACAAAGACTGCTGTTTTCATGTGTTGTCTGGTTCACATTTATGTATTTCTTCTGGAAACTGGGAGATCCATTTCCTATCCTAAGTCCAAAACATGGTGAGAAACAGCAGTTTTTCCTTAAACTACATGAGACTTTATTTGGGTATCTGAGTGCAACAAGATAGATACTCAATAAAAAAAAATGTAGGATGATTTTTATCCCCCACGATTTGAAATTGTAAAAAGTAAGCGTACGTACAAGAATAGGGCCTGGAGTTTAGAGATTGGCAAGTAAGAGGGATGTTGTTTGAGAGGCGGAGCATGTTACAACATTTTGATGAATAATTGCTAAAGTTCTGCTGTACTCTGAATTTATCTGAGCAGTTTGTCAGTCTCATATGCAGGTTTCTTGTCTCCTCAGGCATTCTGTCCATAGAGCAGCTAATCAGTCGTGTGGGGGTCATTGGGGTCACGCTAATGGCTTTACTGTCTGGCTTTGGTGCTGTTAACTGCCCTTACACATACATGTCCTATTTCCTGAGGTAACATTTCTCTCAAGACACATGAAACAACACAAGAGTGTGTTTTTAATGTAAAATACTAGATATTTTGTTTAATTTCCTCAGAAATGTGACAGATAGTGACATCCTTGCCCTGGAGAGAAGGCTGCTCCAGACCATGGACATGATAGTCAGTAAAAAGAAAAGGTAAAGTCAGAAGGGGTTTAAATTTGATGGGGTATGATCACTAAACACTAACTTACAGCAGCATTTTACAAAAAGTAGCTTACAGCACTTTTGAAGAAAAGTTTCAGAAATTGCTACCTAAAAATTATAAGGTTCTATCTGACATTTTTGTCAAAATTGAGTTATTGACGTATTCTTACTTTAATATAACTTATTGACACTATTAAAGGTGTTTTATTATATTATATAGGTGACGTTTATATTATCAGTTTTGGTATATACAATTCAAAAACTTTAAACCTCAATATCTCAAAACTGGTCAAAACGCAGATAAAACCTTATAATTCTAAGGTAGCGAAATGTGTTTGTAGGATTGCCATGACCAGACGGCAGATGTACCAGCGTGGAGAGGAACAGAATAAACAGACGGGATTCTGGGGTATGATCAAGAGTGTGACGTCCTCACCCTCAGGCAGTGAGAGTATCTTTAACCAACAGGTTAATGCAAAGCGGTTGACACTGAGATCACATTTCATTACTACTGTCTGAGCAAGACACTTAAACCCAGATTGCACCCGGGGGACTTTCATGGCATTTATGTTTGGCTGAAAAGCATTAGCAAAATGGCAAGCGACTAATAAGTGTGTGAGCATGTGCATGCTAAGTACCTGAATTTCACAAGTGAGTTTTCTTAACGGTGGCACCGCAGACCTGTCTTTGATCCAGCAGGAAGTAGATGCTCTTGAGGAACTGAGCAGGCAGCTGTTCCTGGAGACTGTGGATCTGCAGGCAACTAAGGTAGTTTACGTATTGATATTGATACATATTTGTATTGAATATGTGTAATTTATAATATAAGGAGTTATGATAGAAATGGTCTTTTGTTTTTTTATATGTCTGCAGGAACGGATTGAATACTCAAAAACATTTCAAGGAAAATACTTCAACTTTTTAGGGTATTTCTTCTCCATCTACTGTGTGTGGAAAATATTTATGGTAAGATTTTTTTTTTTGGCTTGTAGAACATTCAAGCGTGTAGTAAATTATAGAATGTATTATAATGAAATGTATTTCATTTAGGCCACTATAAACATAGTGTTTGACCGTGTGGGCAAAACGGACCCTGTGACGAGAGGAATTGAGATCACAGTAAACTATCTTGGAATTCAGTTTGACGTATGTGCTACACACACATAAATTACCTTCTAAACACAATTATATGTATTTCTAAACATATTTATGTATATGTTTCTAAACATATTTATTCATATTTATTCATATAGATTGATAAATAACTTGTGTTAGAAACAGACTGAAATTTAAGTCACTATACACTGGATATTGTGCATTGAAAATGTTGCTTTGCAGTGGTAGTTGTACTTTAACAGAAAAGAGTAGCTCTTATAATCTTATAAAGTTGATATTTTGGGGGTGAGCTGTTTTTTAAATCTAAGTTTTTCTAATATGTTCCCTGCAATTCCTAATCTCTGCCTACTGGTCAATATTGAAAACCATGCATTACTTACAATTTGACATTCCTGCATATCATATTAAGAAGAATTACTGTGTATTTGTTTATATGATAAATGTGATACGAGAAGGTATCAGGGTCCTTATCTCTTTTAAACACTATTGATGTTCCAACCTAATGACTTTATATTCCTGACATAAGCAAGCTATGATTGAGTGCTGTGTCAGCTGACATTTACTGCTTTAGTTGGTAGTTAATGGTTCTCCAATCTGTTAAAATCTCTTAGCACTGGGCTCATAATAATGGTTTAATCTTTCCCCATGAGCCTTTTAACTCAAGTACAGAGCTAATTTAAACCTCTTGTATTTCCTCCAGGTAAAGTTCTGGTCTCAGCACATTTCCTTCATCCTGGTGGGAATCATCATAGTCACATCCATACGAGGCCTTTTAATCACACTTACCAAGGTAATGAGGCATGAACGTGCTTTTCTTTCTCACTTCAGGTTAAAACGTCCACACACATGTTTATGTGGGTGTGTCAGTTCAGCTGGTTTAGTGGGAGGAGATATTCCTCTCTGAACAGCTGTGGTAAGGTGTCGCCCAAGTTCAGTTTCCACAAATTGGGCTAATCTGGTTGTTTTTTTGACAGTTTTTCTACGCCATCTCCAGCTCCAAGTCCTCCAATGTCATTGTGCTTGTCCTGGCTCAGATCATGGTGAGACACCAATATAAAATACTCAAAAACTACACTAAAACTGCACTGTTTTACAAAGGTTACTTTTGATTGTTTAAGCCCAAGGCTAATTTATAAGCTGACATTTAAAGGTTTTAAAATTATGGTATCAACCAACAACTATGGCCTAATCGTCTGATTAACAGTTATCAGCCAACTTGCAATGTAGATGTACATTTCTGACATACAATATAATCCATTAAAACAACTGTATGGTAAAGCACTATTTAAGACAGGTTTATAAAGCATCAACATATAGCATATGTAGATAAAAAAGTTTCGTCAAAGCAGATAAATATTTAAATTACACAGCTTTTTGGTGTATTTGATTGGTTGATTACAGCATTTTGAAATCACATACTTCAAGTAAAATTAATTAAGATAATTGAATGTACAGTGGCCAACAATGATATGTTTTACCATAAACATGGTGAATGTGACATCTCTCATGTGTCTCTACAGGGGATGTATTTTGTCTCATCTGTGCTCCTCATGCGTATGAGCATGCCCTTGGAGTACCGTACCATAGTGACTGAGGTACTGGGAGAACTCCAGTTTAACTTCTACCACCGGTGGTTTGATGTGATCTTCCTGGTCAGTGCCCTGTCCAGCATCCTCTTCCTCTACCTGGCACATAAACAGGCACCTGAGAAGCACATGACCCTGTGACCTCACAACTGACCTCATAGGAGGGCGGAGCAGACTGAAGTGTCTTTCTTGGTATTTTTTAAGGGATGTTAATGTCGCCACCCTGTAATCAGCATTTAAATTGGGTCTGTATTTCCTGAATCAGGAGGGGCCTAGAGACTTTTTACATGGGCCTTGGCTCAAATCAGTGATAGTGGTTTTGCTGTCTTACTTGGATCAACCTATATGTATGAAGAGCACATGTATTTTTTCTTACTTTCACTGTACATTGTCTTTTTATGGATGACTAAGCATAAAATATCCTAAATCAGGTATAATTATGTTGAACGCTCCAAATTTTTGGTGAAAAAAACAAACCTTCCTCATTAAGTTGTTATCCTTCTATGAAATCGCAATGACACATCTTTTCTGACGAATTACACGTCACCTACATCTTTTAAAAAGTTATTTTGAAAAAGATCCGTTGACTCTTGTTTTTCTTTTTGAACTGTTAATTGTTAATTAATCTCATGTATTGTCCGCTTCTACTGAAGGACTGTAATGATTCACATATTAAAACTGTATGCGAGTCTTGCCAATTTTCTACTGAAGTCATCACTCAACTATTATGTGTGTATGTGTGGTTAAGGTTATTTTGGGCTGTCAAACTGTGATGAGTATTTTTAATATAAAGACTGAAGGGGGCAGTGTCTGTGTGAGCAATGGTACTTGATGAGGTTTAAATAAGGGTCAGGATACAGTTACAAGTGTTTTCAAGCAATCTCACCGTTTCTTAAAAAGATAGAAACGATTTTACATGATTAGACCAGTTTGGTGTAGTCTTTGTGGCCTTACACCACAGTTTTTTATTCCATACTTTTACATTTAGTCATTTATAAACACTTTTATCCAAAGCGGCTTACAAGCAGGTATAGAGGTAAAGAGAAAAATATTCCCCATAATAAATTATTATTATAAACAATTATTATTATAAATCAATACACGTTCCCTTGATGAATAACTTGCTTTACTGGACAAGTCTTAAATAGATTTTTATCATTGTAGATCCCGATGAAAGCAGAATAGTACATGGATAATCTGATTTGTCTGTTCCATTTGCTATTGCCACCAATGCTTAGCTGTTAATATTCTGAGGTTGAAAATACATCAGTACATTGATTCTTTAATCAAAGGTAAATTTTTAATAGGATATTTAAAGGATTTGTCACTACAGGTAAGTACAGTGATTTTAGAGTATCTCTTCCTCACTTGCTGCTGAGGAAGAAGATGATGATGACGATGATGAAGTCTAGAGTGAAAAGATAAGCATTAATATTTTTTAACATTACTCTTGAAGGAATACTTAAAGCTATCATACTTTCTTTGTGTTTAAAACAGACCAAAAATCATGACATTTGTTTTAAAATATTCACTTAATAATCATCCCATCCATCCTCATATGTCATTTGCATGTTTTCGAAAAGCTGTGTCACGATTGGTCGTGATTGATCACGGTGATGTCAAGTTGTCACTCCTTGCATCTGAAGCTGCCATGTTTAAATCTGAGGCATTTTTTAATTTTCAGTCTGTTCATCACATATAAATTATATGATCTCAGAAAACTTCCATAAAGTCATATTGAATATGTTTGTTATACTTTTCTGTCATTTTGAATCCTGGGGTCCTGGGTCTCTATTCGCTTTTAATGTATGGAAAGAGAGACCAGGACATTTCCCAACATTCAAAAGGTTTGGAACTACAGAAAGTGATTATCACAATTGATGACAGTTCTTGCTCTTGAGAATAAGAAAGGCTGGATAGCAGTACTGACCCTTGAATGAGATGGAGTAGAGGGGTTTTCTGTCTCTTTGTCGTTTCCTGTGTCTGGACAATGTTCTTTCCTCTCTTCCTCTTGTGTGCAGGCTGGTGTTGGGATATCAGTGGAGGGCTCCTTATGCAGCAGAGGGGTGATGGAAATCCCCTGTGCTTTCAGGTGGTTGTAGGTTGTCCTCTCAACCACTAGAAGGAGCAGCGTAACGCCGCTTTCGTGGATGAGGTTTACGACCTCCTCATGTGTGCTCACTTCCACATTCACTCCATTCACCTCCACAACAATATCCTCATCCTCCAGTCCAGATCGGTCTGCTGCTCCACCTTTCACCACCTGACAGTGAACCCAGAATATTTCACCCAAAAAATCAACAA
>JAZGTK010014122.1:0-13922 GCA_036877625.1 Ambastaia sidthimunki
TTCTTGTTTTTTTTGTTTAATTAATTAGCAGGCCAGCATGAAAAACCCATACAGAACAAACTGGCAGATGAAATGTAAACTCAAAGGAGTGAATTAATTAAAAATAATTTAATGTATGAATAAACGACTATTTTAATGCACAGTAATTTAAGCAGTTCAGTTTCTCACCTCACAGACTGGTTTTGAGTGTTAAGTTAAGCAGGATGCAGTAGACTACCAGTATCAGGCATATTTTACCGCAGTGTTTTACTGCAGGCAGAGTTTACTGCAGACATTGTTGCTTTATAAAATCAGTGAGTAATTACTGTAAATAATTAATAAGTAATAATAATAAGTAATTACTATTGTCTTTTATTAGTTAAGTTATACATATAAGACAAACATTTTCATAACATATAGTTTTGTCACAAGTGCCTACACAGAAGTATGAAATGTGCATGTTACACACATTAAGATTTATTTGCCTTAAAATGTGACCACAATTAACCACCCCCTACAATTTACCTTCCTCCAAGGGTACATATAGTTACCCCTGATTGAGAAGCACTTGTAACAGTTTGTGATATGTACAGGGGGAATAATGCATTGTATGGTAATGTATGATAAAGCATTGCTTGATGCCAGACCTGTCAGCTGACCCTGTAATTGCAAAATCAATAAACATTTTCAATGGGTTATCAATCCTCTAAGTGTAATCAAAGGCTTGGTCCTTCATTTCTACAAGCTTGTTATTTTTGGGGGAGAAATCACTTGAGGTTGAGAGAAAGGTTATAAGCTCTCATGGAATGATCTGTGGAAGAAAAGACCAGAGCAGAAATAGATTCAGTAGAACACAATATTTTTAATGTCATTCTACTGTATCTTAAACTATATATACATACACTATAAACAAACAAACAAGTAAAAGATTAGCTCAGGCCACATTTTGTTAAAGCAACTTGTGTGCAGCATGTTTTTAGAGATGTCAGCATCTTTAGAAAATAGGCTTTTAATCTGGAATTTCCAGGGCACAATCTATTTCCCTTGTTGTTTGTCTCATGCAACAAAATTGTCTTCTAGCACAATTTCTCCTATAGCACAATAAGATAAACATCAACTCTTCAACTCTACTATTATTTTGTTGTTTTACCATCCAATATTGATCCTAATGAAAAGTACTGTTGCTATGGTTACTTCATTGCGCCGACAAGATTATTTGATGCCAGGTGAACTTATGATTCAACATTTGTGGTTACCAAAATGTTTGAAGTGCTGTTAAAATATCTCTTACATACTGTAATATTTAGAGGATAATGTAAGGTCAGCCTATGATGAATACAAAATACAATCTGACAGCTATTACCCTGAAGAGAATACTGCCCAGCTGTACATCTTCCACTAGGATAAACAGTCCATTTGCGCATAAAAAAATAACATTTGGTCTATCAACAAGGCAAACTCAACTCAAAATATTAATTTACATAGACCTGTAATTAAACCCAAGTTACCTTTTCCCCACAGACAATCTCTCTAATGTCTTAAGCTGTATGAAACATGTTCTTCTGTTGTTAAGTTCTCCCTCTCAAACCTTGGGAAATGGCTCTCAAAGGATTAAGCTGTGCACATAAGGCGCTAATTAAACCAGGAGAATCTAAACGATTTAAGAGCTCTTATTGGGGCACATCAGGGTTAGTCTTTTCCTCCATTTAAAGAATAATAGTTTGTCAGAGTATCAGCGGACAGACAGGGTTAATTGTTGTTAAGCGGAAACACGTGTGTGTGTTAACTCTGTGTGCAACTGTGAAAGTGAATCATAGATGCTGCCCCCCCAGGGTTGAGGGAGTCCTCTTGGCGGGCAGACTGACTGAGGCTGTTGAGGTTGAAGCTGCCTCCCATCGGGGTAATAAATAATAATAATAAATTGTAAGACACAACATTGTTTTTTTCAATGTGCTTAGTATTGAGGTGTCTTAGGTCTAAGTTTGACCTTTGGCTGGAGCAGCAAAAAAGAAAGTTAAAAGCTAAAGAACAGGACATTCCTAATAAAATATTCAGTTTATCTACTAAACTGTATGGGGAGACTGCAGTGGCACTTTCGAGAGCACAATTTCTCAGCTGCAGGCAAGATCTCAGGAAGTTTATTAGATCTTTATGAATTGTTTGAAGCACAAAAAATGAGACCAGATCAAGAAGGATTGCTGAGAATTTAGTTTTTTAGTTTGTTGTGGTCCAGCAGAAGTCAAGAGCACAACTCAGCCAGTCTTTGACAAGAAAAAGTCAAGAAGGTCTTGAGCTCAGAGATCTGCCTGCCTCCATGCTGGACAAGGAGCATGATGGTAAAAATGAACAAGTTTAGAAACAGCACATCCATAGCAATTAAGCTGGATGTACAGTAAAGAAAGCTGTGTAGAAGACATATGCCACTTGAAGGACCCCCTACAGGTTAGACCAAGGGAGGTTACCACCAATGTGGTAGGATGAGGCCACCTGAATGATCAAGGAACTAGGAACAAGAACCCATTAAATTAGTGGACATATAACTCTAGAAACTCTTAAAAGTCATTTTTGGGAGTGTTCATATAACATAAAGGTTCTCACCTTTTTATAATTTCTCCTTTGTCAGTCCAGGAACGTACTACCTGATCAGTGTATTTGATATTTCACAAAGGCGTAAGAATTGGTTACTAATGTTGATGACATTTTGTATGATCTTAATGATGTCATTGGCCTTCTTTAGTTTAAATTGTATATATTGTGTGGGTTGGAAGACTATTTCCTTTCTGGTACCTTTGCATTTTTAAACACATAAGCTCAAGTGTTGCTTGTATTCCTACACATAAGAGAGGGGGAAAAAATCACTTTATTTGTGTAGCAGAGTTAAAACGGCCACACAATACAGCATTAGTGAAACAAATTACATGCATGAATGTACTTAAGACCAGTTTGAATATTACCTAATGATGGCTAAAATATCACCTGAATGAGGACAGTGAGAAATAGAACATAAATATACTAGAATTGTTTGGGAAGGATGGCTTAGAAAATAATACAAAATAGAAAGAGAATATTGAGGACTGAATAAGAGAATGTAAAGATCATCCCAACATTTACAAAGTAAGCATATGTTAGCGTCCTCTCTTACCTTTTCTGGAATTACAGGATAAACCTGAGACATTTACTGTTAACTGCTCGATCAGCAGATGTGACTACAGCTGGCTTGTTCATTTAACTCTCTATTCATTTGATCACTGTTACAGTAGCAGCTCTCAGAATAGACTTGTGACCTGTGACCCATATAATTTTACTTAATTTTTTACTTACATTTTACTTAATTTAACAATAAACACAACACATTATTGGAATTAAAGCATCTTTAAAATCTTTAAAGTATCCCATGATGTTCTTTTTTATACCATATGACATTTGATTTTTCTCTCCATATGGCAATTCTGTAAGGTTATTAAAAAAAGACAAACAGCAATGTTGCCATATGGCAATTGTGTACCTGAAAGAATTGCAGCAATGCATTTTATAGCAATTAGTATAAATGTAGATTGAAATAACAGATGTAAATGCATTAATGCATGTTTTAATGCATGCTCTTATAATTATAAGACATGCACACAGCTATTATTTATGGCCAAGGCATGAAAATGACTGTTCATAAGGGTTCACAATTACATCTATTCATAAAAGTCCAGTTACACAAGTGTGTATTCTGTAGCAGTGGTTTGGCATGTTAATTTCAAATTACAGTATTATTTGTGAATTCTCTGCTCTGAAGTAACATTCCCATAGCATATGTTTTCTGTTAGGTAAACAAGGGAACACAAAACGCACACTACATTCCATCAATAAATGCCAGCTTTTGTATTTTGTTACAGTAATATTTTGCACCATGTGTGCATATTTAGTAAATCTAATGATAAATGTCCCAAATAAATTATTACCAAGATATGCAAGGCCCTGTAAACATTATTGGCTTGTTAAGTCTTACATTATGTTCCACCGCTTCTTGGTCCAAACGCTGTATCAGATTCCATTAGCCGGGATACCGGAGATGGTAGTGCAAGTTTACAACAAAACTTAACGCTTAAATATATTAAATGAATAAGAAACATGCAAGAAGAAACATTTAATTGTGTAACATTAAAGGAATTGATATGATTAATATGGTTTTGAGAAAAAGAAAACAATAAACGGATCATCTTTCCCGGATATCCGGGCTTATAGTAGTGTTACGCTAAATGTTCATACATAACATGCCTAACAATTTGATGATGCAAACTTTTTTACAAAATATTTAATACAATAGTAATTTAAACCAAATGCAGATACTTGTTGGTTGCAATAATATTTAGCCTATTCAAAACCCTTGTTTTGAGCAGTGTCAAAATTCTTTAAAAAATTAAATAGGTTGGGAAAAACATGAGGGTGCACACATGGTGATAAAATTTTAATATTGTCATCATGACAATATAAATATGTATTTTTATCATTTATTTATTCATATACCAAATCCTATACTGAGGCTCCCATTCAAACAGTGAAGAATGATGGTAGTATAACATCATGACAAGAAGGTGCTTTTTATAAGCAGGAACAGAAAACTGGTCAGGCTTGAGATGGTAGATGCAATTAGCCCAAATACAAGACAATTCTTGAAGAAATCAGTCTTCAGCCTTCAAGATTTGATGCTGTAGAAATTCACCATCTAGGCTTTACAAACCTAAAAATAATGCCAAAGCTACATTGTTCTGTAGCTAAAAACCGGTATGTCTAAAACCATTGCCCTGTCAAAGCTCATTTGCCAAGAACTCAGTTCATTTTAGAGTAATAGACTTGCTATTTTTCTTTTTGTGTTTTCTTTTAGTTTTTATCTGTTTTATTTTCTTCTCAGTAGAAAAATGCTCATTATAGTTAATGTTACAATATAACCTATAATAAAATGATGTTTGTTTTGTGTTGTTATAGAAGCACATTTGTTTGTAAGTAGTAAAGGAGAGTTTGCTGAGCAGCGACACCCTTAGGAAAGTCCTAGAATTACAACCATTTCTCCTGCAGGTGCAGTAAATATCCTAAAGTACTTTGTCCTCAGAAATGAGGTTTCAGTCTGCAGGACACAGGCGCTTTAACTCACACCCTAATTGACGAGTAGTTGGCTAATACACAATAAATGTTTGCCAACAGTTGTTGGCATTGTGTATACTACCAGTTCTGGCTAGACACCAGCTCTGACTGCCATAGCTTATCAAGTCACCTAAGAATCTTGGCATGTTTTGGCACTTCATTAAGTACTACATCTTTCTTATTAACTTTACGTACCTTTATACATTGTGACAGAATAAAAACAGGGCTGAAATGCAGAATAATGTCAATCAAAAGGCTGAAGTAACTGCCAAAGAAAACAACACTAACCTACTTATTTGAGACAATGCTTTCCCAGCGATAGAGGACGATGAGTCACAGTGTTTACCTCAAGTTTCAAAGCCCACGTTTAAGGGTGAGAGGCCAGTTTAGTTAAACAAAAGAAACAATACTGGATACAGAACAAAGGCGGCATTTGGAGTCTATATGTTATTTTCGAACTTTGAATCTGTGTATTAGCCCTTACTTAATACTTACTGAACTTTATACACAAATGAGGTCCTTAAAGAACCTATGAAGACAAACCTTGTTCTGATTCTCACTTTCTCATTGTTCTTCTGACACTTTTACACTATAAGCTCTTAACAGCAGAATGCTGTAGTGTGAGAGGAACAATATCCTTTACTGATGTTAAACTCATTTGCCCTGGCATATTTTGCATCTGAAGCAAATTAAGTTGCTTTTGATAGACATTAGCAAATTACTTACAGCACTGGTTTCACTAGCAAATAGAGTTGAATCATTTTGTAAATGACAAAATGAATTAATGCAGTATCATTCATTGAATGACAGTTAAAGCATGACTTGTTCTCTTAGAAGCCCTGATGTCAGGTCAAGGTTGGTTTATGGAGTTGTTCAGGTTTTTGCCGGTATTTTAAAACAATGGCTTTGATACATTAGCCATGAATGATAATGAGTTCCAGGACTCTAAGTAAATGATACACAAAAATGAAAAAGCTTATTAAATGGATTCCAGCTTGGCAAATTAGACAGATAATTTAGTTTTGGCTCTTATTTTCCAACCCCTGACTAAGAGCTCAAAAATGACCTTAATGATCAATGGCAGGCTGCTGTACGCCACATGTCAGAAATCACAGCAGCTATTGGATTCTAGAGCAAGAAACAATAAAGAAAAGCAGAAATATCTGCAGGATTGTCACCCAGACTAGGTGACTTATTCGAGTTATTCAGTGGAACTAAGCTGGTCATTAACGTTTACACTTCAGTAGTGAAATCCCCCCTCAGACACCTGGCACTGGTGATTATATCATTATGATTACAGAACGATGAACAGAGACTTTATTTTGGCATTTTAAATAAGTTGGCATTGTTGCTTTCAATTTTTTAAATGGGAAAAACAGTCCAAAAGTCGACCATTTTGCAAGTCTAATGTTTGCCTTTTTTAATGTTTATTGGTAAAATAAAAAAATAATTTCTCAATGTTTTATATGCAGTTATTTTATATGGTTAACAGTGAGTTTGAAAATGTCCTGTTTTGTCCTGATGGCAGGAAAAGAAAAGAGTTGTAGAAAAAGGTAATAGGGACTATTTTGGCACAGAATGAGGAGTGTTTTGTTATATGAAATGAATTTGTCATTTACAGAAATATAAAAAGTTCACAGCTGAAAAGTCAGTGTGGAAAAACTTCTGTCTGGGATCAGTGGTCTTTAATGGGAGCCTCAGGCAACAATTTGTGGTTTGTTATTATTGAAATGGCTTATTATGGATTTTCCATTGAAAGCTTCACCGAGGGAAATTTGCTCTTCGGCATGTCAAAGCACATAAAGGTATTGAACTGTATGATGATTATAGCCAAATGAATGACAGGTGAACTAGAGTACCATTTATGCGCAGTGGGTGTACCCAACGTGCCAGAAAGGTCAAAATCACTTTCGTCCAATAATTTCCAAATCAAAATAATAATTTACTGATGCAAAGCAACCAAATTGTGGTAATACTTGAGAAAAATTCCCTGTGTTTATGCCTGAATCCTAAAATTCTTTATATTGATTCAGTCAACTAGTATACAAGTCTAATACGAAGTCCAAAACTCTTCGTCCAAAACGTATCATTAATACGTTTTAAAATACAGCAGGCTACATAACACTTATACTGACATTTGACAAACCCTAAATCTGATGATTTAATAGTTTAAATGAGGCTTTTTCTATCTATGCAGATGTCACAATTCTGTTGCATTTTTCCCTTTTTACAAATGCCAAAGCAGACAAATTAAGTAGGCAAGTTTCTTTAATACTTTATTTATATCAGCAGACTTACAGAGGCAGTTGGCATGGAAAGGAAAAAGTTTTGAGATCTCTGTCATATTTTTGAGACTGCTGTCATATTTTTACTCACTGTCTTAAAAACAAAAAGATCAAAAGATCAATGAGAGAAAGATCTGAGATTTCTTTTAAAAAGCACATCTAAGAATCCAGCCAATCGGTGAGCTCCTACAGCTCCTCATTTTTATCACTGATACAAAGCAGTAAGTTCCTCTGGGAATTGCTTTATACTACAATGTTATCTCTTCAGGGAATATCACTTCTCACTCCACTGGATTTGTCCATATTCTCTTTCAGTCAGAACTGAAACTGAACAGTCAGAACATGCAACACAATCCTCATTAGAGACACTGATTCTAAATATCTAAAAACATCAATTCATCTTGAATCACATGCTGAGAGTTTCCTTTAATTTAGGGTTCAAATCAGATCAGGGTTATAAAAAATTCCCATAGATGCCAAAACTTAAAACCATTTTAGTTGTAACAAACCTGTGACCTTCATTTGCAGGTTGCTAGTGACCTAAAACTGTCCCACAACATAGATTTATCACTTCATACATCACTTAAAATCACATCACCAGCACTAGTGACAACTGTTTATAGTAAAGTAATACGTGATTTGATTTTGTGAGGGTACCCTTAACAGCTCATTTGTTACAGCATGTCCCAACTGACTGTGCGGGTGTTTGAGGGAGCGAACATGTTCATTTGTTGATAAGAACTTTTGTTTATGAGTGTGCATGCTTCTGTGCATGTGTGTATGTGTGTCAAAATTTCGCGGTATCATTAGGTAAATGCAGCCTGCATACTCCACAAAACATTTGTGTGTATACATTTGTCAATTTTTGTGTACACATCAACACAGGATGACTGAGCAAGTGGGAAGGAAGAATATAAAAGGGCAAAGTTGGGCATAAGATGTTTCAGACACCTTTGGATAAAGAGAAAGAGACTAACAGAGTGTGAACGTGAGGCACTTAAGGAGGGACAAAGCTTATTAATGAATAACTTCCAACCTTCACTTCTAATTTCCTGCTCTAGCTAGCATTTAAAAGAAGGGACGAGAGGGGAGAATAAAAACACAAGCAAGTAAATGAGAGAATAACTCAAGATCGCATTCAAGTCGTCTCTGATTTACACCTTCTGAATATCAGCTGAAGATCTTCTGTTACAGGTAAGCCAAAAGCAGAACATTCAGTTTATGTATGACTTTGTTCTACATCTGTGATAGCAAAAACACACAGGATCACACAAGAGTCCTGCTGGTTTTGAAGCTGAGCATCTGGTCTGCACTGTAGCTGAGTGAGACTGATTCAGCTCATTTGTAAATCTTTGTGGTAGACTTCCTGATGTGCAGTCTGGTTCACTCATCAGCACCAATATTCCTCAAGGTATTTTTGGAACATTAAATTCATAAATCTGCAGTGCAGATGATTGGTGGTGGATGGGAACTCCTGGTTCCTCTGGCTGGGCTGAACAGTTGCTATTCTGCAGTGTAACCGAGTGTCGATGTGTATTGTAATAGACTCTGCATTAAACATTAAGCACTCTCCAGAGATAGAACACATGGATTGAGAGAGATCTGAACAGCTCTCAGCCCCTCATAAAGGACTGATAAGCAGAAATTACCCGTAGCTTACCGCCCTCGACACAGTACCATTCAGTGCCTGCATTTATCAGAGCTTTTATTTACTGTTGTAATTAAGTACATAGAAATATCCAGTAAGTGTCAAGTAGAGTTTTTTGGCCGTGAATCAAAGCCTGGAGCGAAAATGCTCAGGTGCAAGAAATTCTTCCACAACAACCAAGTAGCTTGAATTCTCTGGCAGCTTAAGGCTTATTGGTTAAATTAATCATTCTCTCATTTTTTCACACTAACAGCTATGAACAGAAAGAGGCTCAATCAAGTCTTTGGTTTAATATCCACTGCCATATTGCCCATTTATATCAGAATGTTCAAGCAGTAGATTTTATTGATCAATAAGCTGCATGGATGCATGCCAATAAAAATCAGACTATGATCTGCACTAATATTGTTTTTTATAGGGACTAAATTACAGTACTTATCTTTTGTGGTTAAACACAGAATTAACACTGTAGTTGTCACATTCATTTTTATTAAGTGACTAATAGTGGCTTGTGTGGGAATATAAGGTATGTCAACAATGTGCATTTGTTATCAACACACCTCGCCCGCGATCCACAGAGTATTTACAATGTGTACAGTGTGTTTACAGAAAATCATGATTTTGACCTTATGAGGCCAGTTTGAAACCTTCATGTATTTGACTGTATGCTGTTTAGTTAGAATAAGGTAAAGAGTTTGTTATACATTTGGGACTTATTGATGATTTGAGCAGAAAATGAAACTATTTCTGCATAGAAATCCAGTGATTATTGTGGCTAATTAATCCTCCAATGAGCTGTCATGATATCTCAAAAAATATATGTTTTTTAGTCCCAGTGGGACATTAACATGGTTGACTGTTTGCCAAAACTGAAATCACCTCAGGTGTTCTTGCATGTTAAGAATGTGGACAGATTTTGCAGAGCGTCTCCTATTTCATGCATAACAACAGTGTTTATCCCTAAATACGCTTGTATGTTTGGCAGCACGTTGTCTGTCCTGTTTTTGAGGTGTCCATGTGGTGACAGCCTCTAAGTTTAAGTTCTAAGTGTTTTGTTTTGCATTCGTTTTGGTATTTGTTCAGTTTCTGTGCTATTAACTGAGATTTAGCTGTATTTTCATGGTGTGCACAATTAAAATTTGGATTTATTCTTTCCTCAGACTAACAAACCTTCAAAATGACTCGTTCCCTGAGAGAGGTGCTGAAAGAATACATGTCAGAGCGGCGGGTTCGAAAAAGCCGCCTTGTGACCAAAGACGGCCGCTGCAACATCGAGTACGGCAACGTGATGCACAAAAACCGCTTTGCCTACATCCTAGATATATGGACCACCTTCGTTGAGACTCGATGGCGTTTCGTGGTTTTGCACTTTGTGGCTTCATTTACTCTCAGCTGGTTCATCTTCGGGCTCATTTGGTACTGGATTGCCCGAAATAATGGTGACCTCACGTGGCAAAATCCCCCTGAGGACCACACACCATGCGTACAGAATGTCATGTGCCTGACCACGGCCTTCCTCTACTCATTGGAGACCCAGACCACCATTGGTTATGGTAACAGATACCTTACCCATCTCTGCCCTGGAGCCGTCACGCTCATCATAATACAGTGTCTTATCGGTGCCATAATCAACTGCTTCTGGTGCGGGGTGGTTATGACAAAGATCGCCCTACCCAAAAAGAGAGCCAAGACCATAACGTTCAGCGAGTCTGCAGTGATATGCCCTAAAAAGGGCACCCTCTGCCTTCAGATACGCGTGGCCAACCTGCGCAAGACCCTGATGATTGGCAGTCAAATTTACGGCAAGCTGCTAAGGACGACGGTCACACCTGAGGGTGAAACTGTCATTATGGACCAGGTCAGCATTGACTTCATGGTGGATGCTGGCAAAGACAATCTGTTTTTTGTTTGCCCTTTGACCCTATACCATGTGATCGACAAAACAAGTCCATTCTTTGAAATGGCAGTGGACACTTTGCATCAGCAAGAGTTTGAGCTTGTGGTTTTCTTGGATGGCACGGCCGAATCCACCAGCTCCACCTGCCAGGTCAGGACTTCCTACATCCCCCAGGAGATCATGTGGGGTTATGACTTCCTCCCTATCATCTCCCGCAGCAAAGAGGGAAAATATCGGGTGGACTTTTCCAACTTCACCAAAGTGGTGCCCGTGCCAACGGCTCATTGTGCCTACTGCTACCACAACGAGGCAGGGCACCATCACCACTCAATAAATGGCATTGATAACCAGGGCTTTGAAGTAATTGACATTGAGGTACCCAACAGTTCCAAAATGTAAGTCCTGATGGCTTTGTGACTGACTGTATCTGTTGCTTGGAGATGATGATGTCACCCCTCAATGTCACCATCTTGCACTATATCAGAGGTACTGGACATTGGCGATTCGGGTGGTTTATGCCAACAGCAAATGCTTTTTCTTACATGTCAAGCACAAGGATAAGCAGTGTTCAGGATTTCAAGAGTGCTTTATTTGAG
The DNA here is from genome assembly GCA_036877625.1 of Ambastaia sidthimunki. Taxonomy (NCBI): domain Eukaryota; kingdom Metazoa; phylum Chordata; class Actinopteri; order Cypriniformes; family Botiidae; genus Ambastaia; species Ambastaia sidthimunki. The sequence goes on from JAZGTK010014122.1 coordinate 11,536, forward strand.
AAATATTGCATTTAAGCTATTATTTCACAAAGAAAAATGGCTAACAGTTAAGAGGCAAAAACTGGAGTGGTATCACTGTGAACTGTTTATTGTATGAAATTTATTTATTTAATTGAACATGCATGTAACTGTGAGCTTGTTTTCCCTCTAAAGACAAGATAAATGTCCTTTTAATAAAGTTTGACCTCTAATTAAAACTTGAGCTAAGATAATATAACCATCCTTTTGTCCCTGCAATATCAAGATAAAGATTAAAGTGTGAATTGTCAGTGTTGTGAAAGTGAAAATAAAGCTCTCTTTTGTTACAGGCTTGTTACATTGGGAGTGAAAATAATTGAAGGTTCATTCATATGAGATTGGTTTCAGCTAATCTCTCTATTCATTTGAATGGTTTATATGAATAAGATTAAAAATACCAGTGAACCAGTAATAGTCTGTATTTCTGCAGATGTGTTATGCTGCAAGTCTTCTATCACTTGGGGATGGTGTACGTTAATGTACATTTTGTAAAATAATATATTGTTAATATTGCAATATTGAATATGTAAATGTCATTTGTATACTGTAAATATTATTTTTGTAATAAAATAAAAAATTAAGAATTTATTGGCTAGTTATTTTGCATGTTATAGCTTTGTGAAAAATCTTGAATTTACCAGGAAGTATAAAAAATGACCACATGAGGGCGTCCAAGACAAAGATATAACTTCCCAAGTTAGCTGGATGACAAACTCAAAGATCGTTGAATTGTGCTAATTTTTTTTTTTTTGCCATTACCTATAATATAGCAATAACGTAGCCATATATTATATCAACATAGATATCAATGTTTTTAAGATATCTGTTTATATGAATATATATATTTATATTTAATGCTATATATTTAATACTGCTCTGTCACCCCGTCCCAGACAAACAATAGTCAAAATGTAGACAAAATGGTCTGGAAAAATTGGTAAATGAATGCTGTTTTCTGAAGCAGTGGCCCGCTAATTCACTAAAATAAATGAATAATAAGCATTTAAAATTTTTCTGATGTGGTTAAAGATACTCCAGAGATATTTTCCTGCCAAAAGCTGAATGCATCTTACTCTCAGACTATCAATGTGTTTACAAAACCTTCATTCAGCCTGTTCTGTTGAACAACTCAACAACTGATTTGATTTAGTCTTTATAAACATGACTGTCCATGTTGCTTTTGAATAAATGCTTTTTCCAACTGTCCACATGTTTCTTTTCAATAAAGTCTCACCTGAAAATTGTCCTGACCGCATCATTCAATCCTTTCCTCACCAAACAGCCGATAAAATCCAAATAAATTGTGATTGACATTTTATTTATTTAAAATGTCATTGTGGTCCTGAAACAGTCCCACTGTGGTTTACGATCAATCAGTATTTGATTAAGTGAAAAATTATGACGTCTAGACCACAAGATTTCATAAACATCAGTTGTAGTAATGTCAGACAGTTTTCCTAGTCACTGATTTAATGTTTGTTTTTAAATAGTTGCAATAAACGTATATGCTTTTGTTTTTATGCAATCACAGATTATTCACTTTGGAGTATCAGCCAGTTCTCAGTTTAGTGGTTTAGAGTGCTAGCATTTTATTAAACATTAATGTGGCAAAATGACTGACAGTAAAAAGTTATATGGAGAGCTTGTAAAAACATTTATTTTGTCACATTTTACCTATACAACAAACCCTTTTACAAAAGGCAATACTTAATAAATTGCAAAGACAACAAAATTAACAAAAAGATTAATTGCAATATTTCATATATTTTTATAGTCATAAATTTAATATCCAAAATACATTGCATATATAAAATAGCACAAATCCTTTATATCTGAGAGTGATCCCTTAAAAGAGATGAATTATTGGGAATTTTCAATTACTTCTCAGTCTTATTGTTCCTGTACACGAGCTTGCAAAAACCAAACCAACGTAAAACACTGTAAGGTCTATTTTTTTTGCACATACGAAGTTCAACAGTATTATGGTTTGGCTTTAAGCAGTTGGCATTAAAATGATTTATAGTATTTTGGAAAACCTTGATTTATGTGAAACAGATTGTCTCTAAGCATGAGGTTTTTGGTAAGGCATTTGCTTTTAAAGAATTAAAAATACATATCAAAATAACTTTCCTATTGTCATGGCAATGCACCAAGGCCATTTTCTGAAAAGTACTAGAAAACATTCATAAACTTATCGCTCATATGTACAGATACAAAACACCTACGTAGTACAAACTACTTTCAGTAACTGATAAAAAAATTTGCATTTGACCGAGGTCAACTCGTATTAACATATGATTTTAACACTGTCACATATGAAAATAGCTCTGCATAATTTATACAGTAAGATGCTTAATGCCTAGTTGACC
>JAZGTK010014123.1:0-13921 GCA_036877625.1 Ambastaia sidthimunki
TCTCTGTAACAGCAGGTTTTGGGCACAGTTTTGTTCCTAAACTGAGACACTTCATGGTGTGATATTTTCAGCGCAATAGCTTCATTACTTCAGTGGATGTCCATCTGTGATGAGGTTTTGTTCTGTGAAATGGAGAAAAACGTCTACACAATGAGCCAACAACAAAAGACGATGTCTGCGTTAAAAGAAGTCTGTACTTTCACCCTGCTACCAGAGGTTTGTATTCTTCAGATGAAGCTCGGCGTGAAAATATTCCTGGATTCTGTTCTTTTCAGCTTGGAATGGAATTGTCGGTAGCTCGGAATGGAATTTGCAGCCTGCATTTACTTTGTCAGGCTGTTCTAAGCCTATTATCCAGTAAAGAAAGGTGCAGGGTTTGAGAGCCAGCCTCCCCTGAGTTCTGCTGTTCAGACACTTTTTTTAGATGCTTTAGTATAGAGAACTGGTGCAAGGATGAAGAACGCTGGGCCTCTGCTCTTTTAATACCCAGAATGCTCTGGGGCAGGTGCATTCTGGGTATTAACCTTTATCAAATATAAAGGTTAAACATTGTGCACAAGAAACTATTAGAATACGGTACACTATTGCTGAAACTTGTCTTTGCATAACGGGACATACACATCTGTGTATGAACACACACATGCACACACACACACAGACTCCCATACATTTTAAGGCCCACCCAAGATAAGACCCACAAATTAGATGAAACATCCACCCCTCAATAAGTCAACATTGGGTCAATATCTCATTTTAAATGTTGCAATTTGCATCTTTTTGCGTGTTTCATGTGACATCGTAGACATAAAAGTTATACTAAAATTTATAACCACTGGGTTTAGTGTTGCAAAACTCAACTATTTAAAAAAAATTTACTTGGTTCATGAACAATGTTGATAGTTTGTTTAAATGGATATTGACTTTTTTAAATTAGTTTTTTAGCTGCTGTAAACATCGGACCACCCAGCGCTTTTATGTGTGGTCTGTCCTCAGCGACTATATACTGTGGAAAATGACACAAAAAGACAATTAAAGGCACATTTTAAATGAAGTCACATAATTTAATTGCATTACACTGAATGCATCAAGCTACAGTAGAAGCATGAACAGCTGCAAGTATCCATTACAAACAGGCAAATAACAGGAAACACAGATGCGAGGTCTGAGTGCTGATGAACAAAGACCATGTGACTGCATCACTCCTATCAGAAGTCTTCATTTCAACATCCCTGTCTAGCGCTAAAAGCAAATTACGTGTGGCACAAATAAGCATTTACACATTTCTCAAAAGTATTTACAGGTCTTCTTAAGTCGTACCACAAATCTTAGGCTTGACCCAGAATTGAGACGAGGCCCCGCCCACAATTGGTGACATCATGCACAAGCCCTCATATTTGGGACAGACAGACAGCGAAATTTGGGGGTAATTTTGCCCTCTCTGACATATTTAATCCTAAAATAATTCATCCTTTTTTGTGCTAACATATCTTAAAAAATTTCTTGTCATTATTATTAAGTGTAAATTTAGCTAAACTACGGTAACAGGAAGTCTACAGCACTGTAAAAACAGTATGTGTACCGCATTGAAGTGGCTTCTATTAGGAGTAAAACAACCCTAGATAGGTTAGTTGCTGATAATGCTGTAAAGGCGACCCGCCATACAGTGGGGGCTGGGGGCATCTCCCATTAAACAGTGGCCTCCTTGTCTACTTATATTTGGTCATGTGACGAGCTCTGTGGCATCAGGATGCAAAGATTAATTAAAAACAAAGATGCTTTCGGCCACATAATCTCATATTCGTACCACACTGAGAAACAAAACAACAAAAAAGTTCATGTTTACAGTAAGTGCAAGGAAAAGCCTTGATATAAAATTTATATGTAACACAAAGAATCTTTAAATATCCGTACATACATTAACATATTACTTTAATTTGCATTTATACAGACATTGTTTGTCGTCTTGGAATTTTTAACATGTTTTTGCCCTATATACACAAGCTGGATGCATGATGCAATTACTGTTCAAGGACATATTTGGTTGGATCACAAAGAGAATGAATGACATTCGTGGTTCTGATGTTTTTTATGAGTTTTCTCATCATCAACCTTCTTCTATCATGTCACGAATTCAACAGTAAAGAACTGCAAGTCAACCATCAGAGTTCCTCTCCATCAACTGTCTCGGTAGACAGTTCCTACTTCTTTTTATGACACTCATCTCAAGTTGACATGCTTTGTCTTTCCAAAAACATGACGGTAATTCAAACTTTTTCTCTCTGTCACTTTGAGATCTAAGTAGCATCGTCCCATCTCCTCTCTCATTAATCCACACAGAATCTTATGACTGGTCCATGTTCAGCTTGGCTGCCTTGATCTTTTGCACTAAATGGTTATGTTCATTCAGGGATGTTCTGAACAGAGATGTTCTGAACAGAGATGTTCTGAACAGAGATGTTCTGAACAGAGATATTCAGAGTGCAGCCCACAAAATGTAATGAAACTGGTCATTGAGTGATTCTGAGATGCAGATTGACCATCTCACTGGATCCAGATGGTGTTGGCCCTGTCGGGTCGGCGTGGATCTGTGGTCAGGTCTCCAAAGGTGGAGAAGAACTGTTCCATCTCCTTCTGCAGCATTTCATTTCTCTTCTCTGCATCATCCTTGGCTCGCTCTGCGTTCCTAAGCTTGATTTCCACCATGGTGTATTTCTTCTTCTCCTGGTCCAGCTCTTCATGTAGATTCACCATCAAGGTCTCCAACTCCACGTTTCGATGTTCCAGACTATACAGAAGATAGTGAAAAAGTGATGGATCAATATTCACTGTCTATGCTCTGAAAGTTTACCAAGAGAATTAAAGAGTATGTTCTTCAAAAAAATTCTTTATCATTTACATTTGTGATTAAAGACACTACTTTTAGAAAACATAAGCCAACATTCTGGGAACATTTTCTGTTAGCTGTGCAATGATTGAACATGATGGTTGAACATACCTTTTGATTCTGGCCTCATAGTCATTTTTCTGCTTGATCATTTCCTGTTTGAGACTGGCCACTAGGCTGTGCAGCGCACTGTGATTGGTCGGTCCATTAGCGATGGCAAACGGTGTATCGCTGTTATCGCTGCTGCTGGTTCCTCTGCTTCCCCGGCCTCCTCCATTACTGGTCCTCTGCTCCCGGTCATTTTCTGGCAGCCCGTTGTCCTCCTGCACAGGCCCGTCCAGCAACGGGTCTTCAAAGTTGTTACCAAAGAAGTCCTGTTCTGGGCAAGTGGTCGTAGAGGAGCGACAGGAGGTGGAGTTCTCGGGCAGAGAGATCTCGCAAGATGAGGTGGACCAGGTGGCGCTGTCCACGCTCTGCTTGTCCTCGCAGCTGCTGCTAAGACTGGGTTGCATCTGCTGTGGTGTCTGGTGCTGCACGTGGACGTTGTCGTACGTGGACAGGCGATTCTGCTGGTGTTCAGCGTCTCTGGTTTTTCCCTCACGCATCGTGACATGACAGTTGGGTGTCCAGAGCCCGTTACGCCCATTAAGAGTTTCATTCGTGACATCTGTGCTGGACACTCCCAGTCGCACTATACCATTTTGAACCCCCATTTTGGTGCCCGAGCCCTTAATCGCACCCGTTCGACGGGCCTGCAGGGTTCCCATGTTGGGCAGAGTCTGACTCTTTTCCTGACTGGCTTCACCAGAAGATGATGACGATGAGCTAAAGGAACCATTGGTGACAATACCACTGCCTTTGATGAATGCCGGATTTTTCTTAACAGTTAACGGTGGGCTGCGGGTCACCTCGAACCTTTGTCCGGTAAACCCATTACGAGGGCTTCCAGACCGGGGGGAGCCATTGTCTAGCGGAGCCCGGGTGGGAGATTCGGGCATGTCCCAGGCACACTGTCGCACAACACTGGTGTTGTTGTTCTCTTTGTTTTGTAGCTGACCATTTGTCGTCCGTTTTTGGGTCTCGTTGTTGTTGTTATTGACCAACTCCAGGGTGCCAGTATGGTCCTCTTCAGGCGGGAACAGAACATCATACCGACCAATCAGAACCGCCATTAGCTGCTGGACCAGAACTGTGCCTGCATACATGGCAAACATATATACTGATGCTTGAAAACACACAGGAAATGCTGAAAACACGAGGCTCTAGACTGTGTGTGATAGGATAGAAAGACTCACCTTCCATTATAGTGACTGGATCTTCAATCTTTGGCCTCAGAATATTTGGCCCAAAGACTGTAGCCAGATTTTGGACACTCATTTTGTTCACCCCTGAGTAGGACTGCACCTCATCCAAAAACCTGGACAGACAGAACGTTCTTAAACATGTGCCAAACACAACTCAAATATTTGGACATCAATCCAAAAAAACTTTAGTTCCACAGGCAGGTTCCCACACAATAAATTTCCATTTATTTTCCAGGAAAAAAGTCTATTCCAAATATCTATCAAGATTTAAAAAACATGGTTTAAAACCATTAAATCAAATTCAAAGATTTTTAAATGACTAAAATAAGTTTAGCCATTGTTAATAATAGAAAACAAAATGACACAACTGACACTTCCTAGACAAAGCTTGACTGCATTTAAATTATTTTGGTATTTCCAGGTTTTTCAGTAAAGTCTTAACAGCAAGTTAACCAGGATTATTGCACAGACTCACGCACAGCATTTTAAATGATACACTACGGAAAGCTCTTACTTGCATATGTATTTTAACAGATTGTAGTTGACTGAAGGCAGACCCTCCACTTGTCTTCTTAATTCTTTCATTCCCTTCAGAAGGACAGAAAAATCAATTCATTAAATACACGGCGAGCATAAAAAAGGCATTCGTGCATTTATTTAAACTAATTACTACAATCCGATTTTAAACGAACTGTAATACTATAATATACATGATCATGATTAAAGGTATGAATCAAAAGACAATTTACCTCCCCATAAATGTTTTAAAGTCAATCTAATACATTTCTAATTGAATTTAAATATTCATTTCACAGTTAATTTAATTAGTAGCGTACGATTCGTCTTCTTGGGTCAATGGGTTTAACAATTGATTACGTTTTAGATTTAACGACCCACTCGGTCTAAGAACTGTTTTTGGAGTGTATCGTGGTCGATACGTCTTTTTCCTGCAGGCTTTCTTTGAAGCCTATTTGTCACAATACAAATGAATGGAGTAAACCTTCTTATTCCCATGATGCTTTGCGTCTGCTGAAGAAATTGTGTACCGCGCTCTGAGGCTCTCACAGGTATGAATCTAGTTCAAAACCTCCGGGCAATCATTTAAATTCAGTCCCGCCACACGCTTTGATTAATTCTGTCCCGAAACCATTTCGAAAGCCAGCCAACGTGCTTGTGATTTACAGGTAAAAGTTTAACTTGAAAGTCAGAGTGGGGATGCTGCCATTCCTGAGGGGTCGAGCCAAGCTAGATAAAAAATGAATGGATGCGTGTGGGATGAAAGAAAAGACGACTATTAAGGGAATGCTGATGTGCCGAGTCACACCGGGTTCTTTCTGCCTGCTGGTGGGAGTCAGATTCAATTTGAATCAAACCAGAAGTAGCTAGAGGTGCCAATGAGGTTAACAGTACTCTGAACTTAAAAACTTTAAAGGCAGGGTTTGCGATTTCTTCCAGAAACATTTTGTTATGCTGGTTAAAAGTCTCTTCACATGCTGATGGCAACTACTAAGTGGTCTAAATATATTTATATGAATGTTTATCTTCTGTGGAAGGTGCAGGACCATAAAATGTTTGTCCAATAAATAGGATGTCCTATTTGCCTGTCAAACTATGTATTTGCATATGTACCTTTGGAGAGTACTATGAAGAAAGGGCGGGATCTTAAGTTTTCAAAGCTAGCTTGCTGTTGCTAGCCTCTCTTAACCTGCCTAACCTACATTCTATTCAGACTGTTAGCTTAGAGGGTTTTGTGGAAGTGGTGAAACTTATGTTAGAAATCTTCTAACCCACAGACTGTAGGCTCAAATCTCTCCTTCTACAGTCAGTTTCAAGGAGAATCTTAATGAGCAAACTAGTTAAAATTAGTTCACCTGTCAATTTATGTAAAACTAGCTACTTTAATAAGACAGTTTATTACTTGAAAGCAACTCTCTATCGCCCCCTGGAGTACTGGGGTTGTACAACAGGAACCATGCAGAACAGAACTACACATTTGCAATATTTTTCTTTCTGGTATTTTCTTTCATTTAAAACAACAGACATCTTAAAAAAAAAACTTACAGCATCTTGGTCTTTGCTGAAATGTTTGGTGCAGGCCAGAAACTCGTCGTATTTACAGAAAGGGATGACAGGCTCTGGTAGTTCCCTCAAATACAGCTTCAGCAGCGATGCTACCGTGTGAACATCTGTGTTACTGTGAGGAATGAGATAGAGAAAAACCATATTTATATACCAGCCCATAAACATGCCAAAGAAAGCCATATTAAAACACACAGAGTGAGAGACTGGAGAGATATAAGGAAGGATTGTAACAGTAGAGGCACTTTAAATGACAAATGAACTCTAGCCAGGGAGAATCAATGTGGCAGGCGGTGGGTATGTAGACGTCCTTGTGTTGTTTTCCCTGCAGACCTGATGATGAAAGCAACAGAAACCTGGTACTAAATCAAAACGAGTACCAGTGTGGTACTGATCAACACTGTAACCGGCAGTAGAGGACATGAGGTTGTGACAACACCGCAACAAGCTTCGATTTATTGATAATTCCAGTGTGGGTTGAGTAGGAACACTAGACCGTCTGTTAATTGTGTTGTGGAAGTGACAGCCACACACACACACAAACACACGTTTAATGAGGACGACCCATAGATGTAATGTTTTTTACACTGTACAGACTGTATATTCTACATTCCCCTAACTAACTCTAAACCTAGATTTTCAAAAAAAGATAATTCTGTATGAATTATAAGCTTGTGTCTTCACGGGGACCTAAAATGTGCCCACAAGGTCAACATTTTCTAGTATAACCATCTTTGTGGGGACATTTGGTCCCTATAACATGAATACCAGGACCACTCACACACACTATTACTACAGCACACAGGCATGTGTACACATTGACTCTGTTGGACACACATGCAGCTAGTCTTTATAATTATCACCTTTGCATCAGACAGCAGAATGTTCTAAATATGAGCCGTGTTAGATATGCAGTGTGCCATCCCGAGATTGTGAGGCTCTGACAGCTATCACTAAAACTGCAGACTGAAAATAAAGCTGAAGACAGCTGTTGGTGGTCTCTGCCGAGCTTGGTATTATGAAGCTCCCTTTTCTGAGGGAAACGTGTCAGCAGTCTACAAATGATACGATAATATGCTAGGGGACGTTACACTTTAGTTTAAAAGTGTAAATGGGCTTTTTGTAGCACTCTTAAGAAGGATTTAAAAGTCACAGAACAATAAAAAAATCGTAGATTCAGAAGGCTAATAAAAGTACATTCCGAGAAAGATGGATGTCATGTTGGACATTAGAGACTGGAGATGTTTTTGAGGAAGTACCAGTCAAACGATGGCTTCTCTCCACAGTCAAAAGCCTCCTGAAGCTCTTTGACCAGGTTGGCTTGTCCAGGCAGACGGAAGAGTCCTTCCTCTCGCAGACCCCGGCACCTGATGAAGTCCACACACTGCTCCACCAGCATGGGTGCCATTTTGTTTCCATAGCGACGCTCATATTTTACAGTCTCTTCCAATTTCTGACCAAAGATGCCTGAAACAGGAGAAACAAGGGTCAATAAACCATAGAGATAAAGCTAAGCTGCTTTTTAGGACTGATGGGTTTGAGGTTGATGTGGTAGACCACAATAATAACCCGTTGATTTTAAACTGGTTGAGATGGTCAACCATGTTACTAAAAACAGCTCGAGGTGGTATGATATACATTTATACATGATATACATGAGGTGTGTATATTTTGACATGTTTCCCAGTAATAAAGGTATTTGCTAGTGTTTAACTACGAATAAGTTTATGTAAATATACTACAGGTAGTGAATTATACATTATGTATAAATCTGTGCATTTTTAGTGCATAATTTAATTTAATTTAAAAGTGTAAAAAAAGTCTTGAGACATTTGACAGATTGATTTGAGACTTTGAGATTAGTTTTAACTCCAGAAGAAAGGCCATAGAAAAGCCAACTCATAATTTATCAAAGACAAAACCTCCATCAAAGTGATGAGAACATCTGAAGTCAGCCTGATTTTTGATCTAATCCAGGAGACTGAATGCTTTATACACTCTTAAAACACTTCACACTCTCAGGGCAGAAAATCTCACACTTCCTCTCCTGCCCAGTTCCTTTGTCTGCAGTATTCAGCCTGAAAACAAGCGTGATTCACACGTGGAATGCATATGAAAGCAGATTAGGACCGACTTCCTGGAAGTTTTGGATCGGCTTATCCGGGTCTGGACACTGGCACGAAGTACGAGATGGTACAAATTCAACAAAAAATTTCCATCCTACAAATTTCCTGTCTGAGCTGATGAAAAAAATAGGTCAGATTCATTTTGGCTTATAAAAAACGAGGATCTCACTCACCATGTTTGGAGCTGATACAACTTTTAATGGTACAGAAAACACTTCTGTGCATGAAACCATAGCAAAACAAAGGATGCAAGATGGTACAGCCAAACCGTCTGCCTTTCAGCATCTTCCACAGATGAGGACAATGACCTGTAAGTCACACTACAGCCGTACAGGGTCCACAGAAACAACAAGAGAAACATTCAAATCCCTCTTCTGTGCTAGACAGCAATTTAGGTTTTTACTTTTCAAAATCCTTGGGAAGAACTTTTGAGAACATTAACTTGGAAAGCTCTGTAACAAGAACTCAAAACTCATGAATCTTTGAATGCTGGGATCTTCTGATTAAACCCTCGCTCTTCACAAGAGTTTGAATTGTGTGTAGTTTCTTGAGTCACTTTCTATAAGGGAAGCCGAACCTTCCAAAATGAAGAAGTTTGCGTGTTTCCCAGCAGCTAGTTTTTCATGTTTGGGTCTCTCATTCCCAGAGCAGGAATGTTGAGTGGTCCTGTGTGGGTAAATAAACACAGAAATCCCATAATGCATCTGGACAAGCAATGTCTCTTAGTAATAGTGACCACACAGGTGCAAAACTTGGCTAAATCATCGAACGACAATGAAGAAACACTGAACACAGACATCGCTTGGCCTGAACGGTTGATGATTTATGCAGAAGCTCGCCTTAGTTTCTCTTCTTATGCTCTGGGATAAAAGCCCTGAAAATAATCTGTGAGAAAGTTATTCTCATGTTTCTAGCCAAACATAATCTCTTGATGGATTTCTTCTTCTTACAACGAGTTGCTCCGGTTTACACATCTTAAGTTCTTGGTTTTGCAGGTCTGGATTTTGCAGGTCTGGACAGAAGCATTGTGAAAGGATCTTCGGGGCTGCAGTATTAGGTTCTCAAGGTTGAGTTTAGCCTCTTTGACTTTGACTTCTCTTTGCCGTCGCTGTGCAGAATGACAGGCAATTAACAGAACACACATACACAGATTTAGTTTTCCTCCTTCACAGTCACACAGGTGATCTGCCAGCAGCCCAAAGCTGTCCAAGGCTTCCCTGCTGAGCACATGTATTCACACACAGAACTCTTTTGTGCTGCTGTGGGGCTTTTATCCTACAGAAAATCAAATACAAGCAGCAGCCAGACTAGCTCTACCCACAATTCTCTTCTCTGTTTGGCTCTTTTCCTCTCATCCTATCTGATACCACTGAGGTCTTTTCAGCTCTTCTCTTCTGGTTTCATCTCTTTTACCCTCTTCTCCTTTGGTTTAATCTAGTCTCTTCTGGTTTTGTCTTGTTTCTTCTGGTGTCTTAGCTCTTTTCTCCTGGTTGTGTCTCTTCTTAGCTTTTTTCTTCTGGTTGTATCTCTTCTCAGGTCTTTTTTCCTGGCATTGTCTCTTCCCTTCAAACTCTGTCTAAATCACAAATCACAGCATCACTTCCTGTCACCACACCATATACTCAACATTCTTTGCTCCTCTAAGTCTTCAGGTAAACACTCCAGTCAGAAATGCAGTCTGGAGCCACAGTCCTTTCCCTTCTTTAAGGAGCAGGAAGTTTGGATTCAGGGGGAGGAGACGCACTCCTCCATCCATCCAAAAGCTCAGACTTGACCTGTGCTCCAGAGCAGAGAGCACGATGGGGCCAAAACAACCCCCCTCTTTCACCCAATGTTAGCTGCTAAGCTCTTAGCTGTGTAATCGTCTGTTGTGGCTGTTCCCAGCCCTTATGCCCTCATTCTTGCTCCTCACACTAGCATGTTTTGTGGAAGCTCCATCAACAACAGAACTTCACACATAGCTCCACAACAGCTGTGGGCAAATGACTCTCAACCTCAATGTTCTTCCAGTTTAATGGGCAAATGAAAGATTAAAGGGAACTAGTTTAAATCTTAATGAATTAAACATAAAACCCTTTTTACATTTTGAGTGAATATTCCTCATATGATTAAGCCCATAGGCAGGGATTAGCAAAAGCAACAGCTCCTTTATAACTTAGAAAAACAGTAAGCATGCCATTTTTTTTTAAAAGAAATTAGCCCTTATAGTATAACGTGGCAGCCTTAGCCATCTCACAGAGTTGAGGGGGAGATTAGACATGTCAACAGCCGCAAATATATGACTTCATTAAGTCCTTTATTAGTTTCTCACAGTCAAGTCACTTTAGGGGCCACAGCCCCAGGCTCTGTTTTACTCATTTGAGTTGGAAGAAACTCATCTCGGCCTCAAAAGACTCTTCCTGTGTCCTTAGTTCCTTTACAAACTGTTTAATGCATCTTGCACATTAAAACCATGAGCTATGTTGATCTGACAGGCTGTAATCTGATTGGCTGGCTTTACACAACTGCTTGAGTGCTACACATCACACACACATTGTAGATGTTGTTGACTAAAAGACCAGGGTGTGAAGAAAAGATTTGATTTTGGGGGTTTTTTGGGGCCTGCATTAGTTTTGGATCCCACGGGTCACCAGAAGGTTGATGGAAAATGTCGAAGAACTTTTGATCTATTACTCCATCTTGTTTTACTGGCTTAAAAATAAAGGCACAGTCAATACTCTATTAACTACAAAGCAGTCGCTTAAATGTCACAGTTCAACAGCTTTTGAAAAGTAGTCGTGCACAATGAAAAATGATACAGAATAACAGAATCAACATCTGGTTTTATCTGATGTGATTATGAAGGATGACTTCAATCTGATGAGCGATAAACATCTTGCAGCTGCATACACATCCTCAAATCAAATCCAAGACGGACAAGACAGGAAGGTGAGTTAAAAAACACAAGTGCTACAACTGGGTGGCCTTGAAACACTACAAGATATTGTACACTGTCTGACTTTGTGACCTTTGACCTGTGGGGTAAATCAGGTGACCGTGGGAGGGAATTTCAGTCTTGCAAATGATACATTCCTGAGGAAATGAACAAGATACATTCCTGAGGGACCTCAATGGGTTTGGCTACACATACTGTACACACTGAGATATGAATTGGTTTTGTGTCTCGTTGTAAGAAGTGTGTGGCAACACACAAGAATGCCACCCAGAACCATAACACGGTCTTTGTCAAAATCTGGTGAACCAGTTGAGTTCCCACAGCAATATTTAAGGGTTAAGATTGTGTTAAGAGCATCATTAAACTTTACACCAAACAACACACACACACACACACACAATGTTGATCTATTATCTAGACCAAAATTAACAGTCAAAAAGCAGCATGCAAATTCAAGCTGTGTTGTTTTTAGCAGACCTGGCATTGTGTTAATTCTATTTCTGGATTTGTTATTTTTTGCACTTGAGGGCCATAACACACCAAAATTACTATTGTGTGTTTATATGCAACTGCAATCAGAAACTGCTCATGGCTAAAGTAAAGCCAAACCAAACAGCACCAACTTTATACTGGAAACACTGTTAACTCATTATGCCTGTCTCTCCCAGTAAGACTTTAAAAATCATTCTATACTTAAGAGGAGTTAAATCCTCACCATATCTATAACAATACTGAGACACAATATCATTGGGATCAATTTATCATTGATGTTTCTGGCTGATTTATGACCAACATCGACTGTCAACCAAAATCCATTCAAATTTAAAGGGCTGCAACATGCAAGCTTAGAACACAACACTGGTTATATTAACACACTAATATAGTATCGTTATACTTAACGTTACAGTTATAGGAACAACCTAAGCATGACATTTTTGATGATTAATAAGTTCTACTAACGTTACTGCAAGAATGTTTTGATAAGTTTCAGGGAACATTTAGAGAATGTTAGCCAATGTTCTGAGAGCATTCCTTGTTAGCTGAGAAAGGTCACACATCCACTTATTATGGATGAACGATTTATCTCAGACCGAGTGAGTCATACAGACGGCCGGGATGAGCCATTCTGGCAGGCTGGAGAGAAAGCTTTTAAGTCAAAGTACAAGAACTTTAATCACAACCCTACAAACTAATCAATCTAATGAGGTCAGTGTGTGTGTGTGTGTGAGACGCATCCACATATCAATGAAGATCATTTATTAGCACAGATAATTAACGGCATTTAAACGTCTCACAATGAGAGTCAATTAAACAGCAACATTATCAGACAAAAGTTTCATCCAGAACTCTGAAAGTTCTGTTCTAACTAAAACATGGTTCTTGTAATTAAACCCATTAAAAAACACAAAGTTCTTCTTTCGTGTGAGCTAGTCATGTAACTAATCTTGACTATTCAATGTTTTAGCGCTGGTAACATTGGACGTAGAAAATCAAATTTTATTCATCTTGTGTAAACGGTTAACGTGAGGTACTTATACGGCAGTACAACGTATAGCAATAATGAGAGCCAAGCAGTTAAACAGTGACCAGTGTGTCTACCCATTAACCAAAGCTGACTTTTTCAGAAAGGAAGTGGCTGGCAGGTGTCCTGATAACTGAACTCACCTCCTCCAAACGGAGCCCATATCACCCTGCGGATGGTCCTCACCCAGTCCTCCATGTCATTTTGTGTACTGGCCATAAGTAGGTACGTCTCATGGTTGGATGTCATTCGCTCCCTATCGCCCCCTACAGAGAAAGTGATAAAATCGCTGTTAACTTTAAAATTACAATTTAGAATTTATGTTATAATTTCAAAACTGTACCATAATATTCACCATTAAAAACAACTTTATAGAAACCAAGACCACGATTATGTGGTTTTAGGAGCCTCAGGCCCAAGACCACAAGATCAAAGCTCTTGTAGAATAGATGATTTTCTACAACAAGATAATATTTGTGAAGCTTAAAGATTTTCTGAAAGCATCGGGCACTAAATGGAGATATGATTAGTCTGAAAGGTTAAATTATTCATTGCGTTCACTTGTGCATTTCTGCCACTCATTCTCCGGGGCTTTCCGCTGTCTTGATCATTGATTTTGTCTGCAATGAGATCAGCTTGGCCATTAAAAATGTATTTATAGACTGTCGAGAAGCTAAGCACGTGGAAATCATTGGAAGAGCAACAATAGAGGCGACTCCACTGGCCGCTCTATGGCTCCTCCCAACACAAAACAATGAACGTGTTCAGAAATGGTTGTCGTGCACAGGCAAGAGTTGTTCTGACCTCTTTTTGACAGATTATTAAGACTCTTAAGCGCAACAGACTTGTTTTAGTTCCAGACACATACAACAAATGTTTATGAAGAACTGCCAAATAAATTTGGGTATCTGGATTAATGCATTTGCATATTAAACATATCAATGGAATTATTTGCAAAAGACATTTAAGCAAACCCATCTAGCTTTTCTGGAGGTCAGAGGTCAAAAGCAAGAATGCTGGAGATATATTGTGTTGTTCATAGCACTGTTATCTAAATATATAGGTCAATTT
>JAZGTK010014124.1:0-13920 GCA_036877625.1 Ambastaia sidthimunki
AACATTTGACTGGTATTGTATGTGGATTCATACTTCTAATGGATAGAAAAAAAACACAGAGAATTGAGAGAATTATGAGGAAAATCAGGCAACATTTCATTGCATGCTGTCTTGTTTTATTTATGTGAGGTATAAATGAGATTGTTGTTGGCAACAGGCCATGTGAGTTACTGGAGATGAATGGTGGAACAGAACCGTACCTGGCTCCTCCTCCTCCCAACACCAGAGCGATGGCGTTCCCTGTCAGGATCCGAGCCAAACGCGAGAAGTCGGAATGCCGGTCGGGCGTCTTCTCAAACACCCGCTGATACATCTCTCTCTACAGCAGGACAGGAGAATTTTAGTAAAGAATTCATTTTTAGAAGCTGCTGGGTTCTGCTAAACCATTGTTGGTGGTGAGATGGTGGTTAAAACTTAGTGCTAGATCAGAAGATTGCTGGTTTGAAACCCACAAGGACAGAGTTAAGAACCCTCACAATTGTACCTTTGAGAAGGACATCTAACCTCAGGTTGTCTTTAGTACTGTCTGCTAAATTACAACTTGTATGTTTGTATTTGTAAGAACAGATCAAATTACTATGAGTTTTGGCTTCAGGCAAAAGGAACAATAATAGTTTCATTGGTACCAGTTTGGGTACATTCCTCTTAGAGAAGACCCTGTGGGGGCACGACAGGTGCAGATGCCTGGAGATCCAGCTGCGCATGTTGAGCCACTCCGCCGTTCCTCTGGGTGGAGGTCCATCCTCACGGTGTAGCAGGACCAGCTGCTTCTGAGCTCTTACTGCACTGCTTTCCAGCATACGTTCCAACTGATACCACAAACAGAAGAGGACAAGAGAACCTGGAGCTCAAAAGTTTCAACAGATTCCATGTTGGAGCTTTCCTTCTACTTTTGCTGAATCACTGGTCAGACCAGCTGAATGGAATAAGTTAGTCCCTTTAGTGTGATTTCAGTTGGTTTTAAACTCACCTCTCCCACTGTGGGCTCCTGTTCCCCCAGACCCACGATGATGATGCAGTCTGCCTGCCTGATACAGCGTTGAGTCCAAGGTGTCAGAGAACCATCTGACTGATACAGGACAATCCGGTGGATGTCCTCCTGTTGGCCCAGCCAACTGGACAAGCGGTATTCATGAACACTGTAAATATTATACAATAATAATAAGATGCTAGTTCGTCCCAATGCCAGTTTGATCCATCTTTCTACACCTTAAAAGCGAACCAGTTAAATACAAAGTTTTAATGCATAGTGTAAGTGTACCAGTAATCTGGTACACAGCCTTACTCTCACCTGTCCAAGGCTGCAACACCCAGGCGCTGTCTGATGATGTCACTGGTCAGAAGCAAAGTAGGACCTAATAACAAATAGTGTGGTTAGTTGTGAACTAAAAGAACTAAAAATCAGTTTTTCAAACAGAGATGATGGAAACGAAGATTTACTGAATGCTGACCAATAGCACTGAGAGCATGCTGTAGCTCCAAGGTGAAGGCCATCAAAGGCACCTCTTCAGACACAGGCAGGATGGCAACAGTAGACAGATTGGCTGCTGGATTACCTGCATCCCACTTACTGGTTGGGGTGTGAAAACCCAGATTGCGGACTGTGAAGATCATCAAAAGTGAAGAGTGAGTGAAGTGAAATTTGTGCTCTGCATTTAACCCATCCACACAGATACTGAAGTCTTGAGTTGTGAACACACACACTGCAAATCATTAACACACCCGGAGCAGTTGGCAAAAGTTGTTTCCTGCTGGCATTGGGAATTAAACTGGTGACCTTCTGGTTACAAGTCTGACTCTCTAACCAGTAGGCCACAAGTGCCCCCATCATACACACCTGATAGTGGACCACTGACTTGTTGCATATTTCCCAAGATCTTCTGCCCGAGAAGATGGATGAGACGTGTCACAACCTACAGGCGAGCAGGATGGTTGTTAACATGAAATGATTTATGACTTTAATGGAATGATGTGCTTGGTAATGTGGCCTTACCTGTGGGTATCTCCTCTTAATAGAGTTGAGAGCTCCCTCAGGCAGTTTGGCCAGTTCAGAGTCTCGGACCGCATGGACTGTAGTGGCTCTGTTCAAACGAGTCAAAGCTTCCACCTAATACAGAACAAAATGTAAACTGGAAAAGTCAAGTTCAATTAAAGATTACAAGAAATAGTCTGATGAACACAATTTTGCTTCCTGTGTTTATGATTTTCCAGAATGTTAGAATGGGACACATTGATTAGCTTGTCCTTTATGACCATTTTGACCTTATGACCTTTACAACCAGGTTACATTACAGGCAGGAAGACATTATTTTTTCAGGGTGCATTTTGTTGGACGACAATTTGCATATACAGCCCTGAGTATAAGAAGTCAATTATTTTTAGAGAGAAGAAAACGTTAAAAAAATGTTTAAAGTGGGGAATTGGAAATGTATATATGTATGTTAGATATAGACACAAACACACAAACGTACATTTATAGAAACTCTAATTTCAACTCACCACACCAATAAGGTCACCCCGACCATACTCCCCAGCGAGCTCTTTTTTCCCATCATCCTTCATAATGACAGAACGCAGGCGGCCAGTCAGAACAATAAAGGTGCTGTCTGACTTATCTCCTTGTCTGAGACAGTCAGAGGAAAACATGTGAAGTGTCACATGTATTGTAGGAAGGTTCGATAATCAACATACACATGCAAAGCCGAGACCTGAGACATACATAAAACAGAGATAAAGAGTGTGCTTACCTGTAGACAGCACGGCCGGCCTCTACTGCCATCCAGTCCAGGGCAAAGTCAATCTGCCGGACAAAAGAGGAGACCCTCCGTACCACTGTGTGAGCTACATTTAACACCATCCGAGGCTCGGCACGCATAATCCTGGATATAGTTACATACAGATATACTAGGTATACTATACCTATATATAAATATATATATATCCAACATCTTTATCATATAGCATCTTTATTTAAATGGTCTATATAACATAATTTGCATTCACATGTTCCAATTCTGTAATCCAATTCATTAATAGATCTTACTGCTAACACCTATAGACACAATAAGTTAACAAGACAAACTATTATGTCTTCCTAATGCGTCTTTGATACTTAATGTATACATATCAAACAGCCTGAACTGATAAACCTGTTTTAATTAGTTAAATTAAACTACGTTTCATCATGTTTGAATCACATACTCATAGAAGTGTGTTTTGGAGATGGACAGGAAGCAGCAGTCGCGATGCGCACGCACAGAGAAGATGAGAGGTTCTCCTGTGAGAACAGCCAGGTGACCCACCATCTCTCCAGGGTGTGCCACAAACAAACACGATTCCTCCTCTCTGTCGATCAATCGCTGATACACGTGCAGAGCTCCTGAGACCACAAACTGCACACTCACGTCCTGCCAGACACACAGAGCACACGTGAACTTACTTTACAATGTGAAGTTTGTTGTTAATCTGTTACTGAGGACCAAGAGAGAAGATCAAGATGTTTTCAAGGTGTCAAGCCAAGATGTTTTTTATTCTTATTCAGCAGGTACAGCAGGTGCAGTACATAGTGGAATGATACAACGTTGCTCCAGGAACATGGTGCTACATAAGACATAGACTACGTACACAACAAGGGACTATGCACAATCATATTAGTTAAGGTGATGGATAACTCTACCTGGTCTCCTTCACTTGCTACCATCGATCCTGCCTTGACTTGCCTCAGAGTCACCCTGTCTTGCAGAAGATCGGGGTCCTGTTGCACAAATGAAGTCAAAATTATATAAACATCTATTGTGCTTTTCTTAATACCATATTACCTGACAGCTTAAGCGATAGTTAGCAGAAAAATTAAAATTCTGCCATTATTATTCAATTTAATGTCTTACCAAACACAAATGTTTGCATGTTTGGAATATTCAGTTTTTTTTTCTGTGAGTAATATCTCAAATTTCCCACTGTTTGTCACATATATACTGTATAGCCCAGCTAAAAGCAGCTAAAGTTAATAGCATTTTAAATAAACATTACATCATATACCAAAATGTTATTCTTAAGTTGTTAGTGGAACGTTTAAAACGTTACTAAATAAAAGTTTGAATAACGATCTAATAACCAAGCAATAATGTAAATACAACATCTAAAACCTGATGTTTTAAACATTCCTAGAATAGGACATTCACGTTTTTCTTACTTAATGAAAACGTTAAGGAAATGTTTTTACAACCTGAATTGTTAGCTGGGACTTTTTCTAAAATAGAACAAATTGGACAGTCTAAATATCTACAGTTTTGTTCCTCAGATATTAAAGCACAAGTTTGGAAAACCAGGCAGCATAATTCCAGAATTTTAATTTTTGGGTAAACTGTCCCTTTAAGAGCAATAAAATGATGTAGCCCAACCTGAAGTTGAATAATCTTGAGTAAATCCTTCTTGGCAGCTTGGAAAATGGTGTTAACTTTGCAGTGGTGGATGTGGCTTGAGTGCCCCCCGGTGTCTGAATATTGAAACACTGCAGAAGGCGCGTGCTGCAGCGTCACTGACTTCTTCCTAATAGACTTTACATGAGACGAGACAGAGGCACATGTGAATAAACGTGTATGTAGGTAAAACACTGGTAAGTTTATGACCTCTTAAATGATACAGAATGCTCAAGTTACCTTATGAATAACTGGACTTGTAGGAACATCTTCTTTCATAACGTTTGCTCTGTCAAAGGTTATATTGTGACTGGGCAGCACAGCTGTGAAATGAGTAAGTAAGTAAGTAAGTATGTACAATTAATTAAACTAATTAAAATGTTTAATATGAATGTTTTCAATACATATGAGACATTAAACATTGGGTATTCATCTATATAGACGAAAGTGTAATTTGGAAATGAATGAAAACAGGCTTATGTTTCAAAATGTACCAAATGTTTAACTTTTCAGTTGGTGTGCCGTATAATTTCACATTATTTAAAAAACACACACAAACAAAACACTGTACAAAAAACACTGTGTACAAAACACATATATATACTATGTACATTATATCATAAGGTAGGTTCAGCATCTACAGTACCGTGCACACTGTCTGCAGGGCTTGACAGAGAGCGAGACTTCCTGAAAAAAGCACTGGGAGTTTCTGTTGGATTGATCTTTCCACCATCTGAAATAAACACAGGAACAAATAAGATCAGAAAACTTTTTCATAAATCTGTGAAATAGTAAATCTGTTACCAAACTATACTGGAACAGTGACACACACAATATACATTCAATTAACTTACACAAAAATGTAAAAGCACTGTTGGATAAAAAGAAAAAAAGTCCTTTTAAAGCAGGGACTTTAATGTTACCATAATGCATAATAATAGAACTGTGGCATCTTCTAAATTCTATAATCTTTGACTCAAGCTCACCCTCGTCCGTGACTCTGTACAGACTCGTGTCTGAATGATCTGAGGACCTCAGAGGGATTTCCTCAATTGTCTGAGACTGTCTGCGCAGTGCTTTTCCCGATCCCGTCTCTCCTACAACACCAGCCACTGACACCAGAGGAACTGCTTGACTTTCCTACATAACATGACAGTCATTAGATTAATGAAGCACTATTCACCAAAGAACTTTAAACAGTGAACAGCAGAGCATGAAATAAACTGACCGGGTTAAAAAGTTCAGTGGTCAAGCCCAGATAGTTGTGAAGGGCTAGAAAAGTCACTCTCTGAAGACGCACCATGATTATCTGGAAAAAAAGGAGAAAGTTAGTACAAAAAAATTAAGAGTTGAAATGGGCTAATAATGTAATACTATGTCTATGAAAACAGACATTTGTGAATGTTCCTAGAACATTCAAATTAGCATTTTTAACCTTTTTATTACTTGATGGAAACATGGGTAAACATTCATACAACCTAAAATTGTTAGCTGGGTTGCTCTTGGCTTGCTCATTGAGCCAAACAGACAATAACATTAATGAAGTAAGAACGTTTTAATGAACGCAACACCCCAACAGGACCAAATACAGTTTGATTCTGGTGTTTTTTAAATCTGCTTTGAAATTACGCATATTGTGAAAAGCACTATACAAATAAGAAGGACTTCTCTTGATTATCTGCAAGTAAAAACTTCATTAAAACTGCTAAATGCCTAAATGTTAAAAATATATTTATTAGATATTCAACATGTCTATAATGTGAAGGTTTGAATGAAAAATTTAAAAGAGCTTCTTCTCTTTAAAAGATGTATCCTCTGACTGGATTTTTATAAAGAAGGATGTTGGCTTTATACCTGAACAACCCGGACTAGAGTTTCTGGGTAGTTCTCAAAGACGGACTGGAAGGCTGTTGCTGGAAGGCGGAGGACGGTGGAGGGAGCTGCTGCCCTGGCTGAAACAGTTTTATATGGGGCTGGATAACCCTGTAGAATGAGATGTTCAACTGTGAGATCAATACAACAGATCAGAATTAACCAAATTAAAAGGATTATGCCAGATGGACGTTACAGTGATAACATCAAGGATGCTGAGGAGACTGTGAACACTGTCTCCTGGCAACACATGTTTCACCACAACCTCTGTCCCATCCTGAGCGAGAGAAAAAAAACACACTCTTATTGACCATCTATTGAAGATGCTGAAAATAAGTCGGATCAAAGGAGAACATCCACTAAGTATCGCAGGACTGGCTCTTACATTCTCATGGATACACAGATCAAGACGTCCATCCTGGACCACAAAGATACTGTCATCAAGATCACCCGGGCGGAATAATATCTCCCCCTGCTGCAGCTGCACAAACACCATGTGACGACACAGCTCCAGAAACAGAGGCTTCTCAAAATGACCCAGAACTCTGAGGAACACATCGTCCAATGAATTCTGAGTGTTAACTACAGAGAAGAATCAACAGTGCTTGTGAGGAGCATGAGAAGGTCCTAACCTGACGTTTTTCAGCATGTACAGGACCTCAGAGGGCAGGTGAGAGTTCTGCATGTCAAATTCAGTCAGGTCGGCCTCCAGCAGTGATGGAGGGGGCTCTTTTGGCTGCAGGGTGGGCGGCTCCCTCCGAATACGCAGGATTCTGATGAAGAGATATTACATGGGATGTTAACTCTGCTAAGAATTGTAGGTTGTAAGAACATTTCCCTAACGTTTTCATTAAGTAACAAAAAAAATTTATTTTAAATGTTCTAGGAACAGTTTTTTAGACGTTGTATTAAAGTTATTGCTAGTTATAAGAAAGTTTTTAAATGCTTTTTTAATTCTGTAATGTTTTTTAAACTTTCCACTAACAATTAGGGATTAGAATTTTGATATATATTTATATATAATGTTAAAACAGTTGTTCTAATATTACTCCAAGCACATTTTTGATAACTTTAAGAGAACATTAGCGTATGTTCTGAGAACATTCTGGAAGATGAAGGTGCTGTCATTTGTTTTCAGTACATGTTTTTTTTGTATTTCTTTCATGATATTTCACATACTTGCGAGCTATTGACAGGACTTTTGTTCTTTTTCTGTTTCGCTTTTGAGTTACCGGACCAGAGGTCACCGGTGAGGACAAGGTCTGTACCTGAAACGTCACAAATAAACAAAATGTCACATCATCATATAAACGTTAAATTAACCAAAAGCAGAAAGACATAATGTTAGAAACATTTGAAGCGCAAATACCTTCCTCATAATCTTCCTGCCATAAAACAATACTTTGTCTCTTTTCCTGAAACGATATTTAGGACCCTCTGGCTGCTGTTCTCCTAGACAATCAAAGATAAAAGTTATTCAAAACTTTCTATTTTACTTTTATTCCACATCATCTGCATGCCATTGGTCTATATTATTCCCCACAATACATTCTTTGTGGTGACATCACAACTGTAAACCCCTTTATTCTTTTATTCTATATTAACCATAATAATAATAATAATAATAATAAAGAATATTATATCCAAAGTTTTGTATACTCACCCGCCTTGAATCTTCTGTAGATAAAAAGGACAACAATACTGACCAGTGAGATAGCAACAGCAGCTCCGATCAGCACACCAGTCCACTGAAAAAATAACAACAAATAAAGTTTGTCTCACAGATTCACAGACACAGATCCACTAAAACATGGATAGGTAGAATTATACCATGGTGCTCTGTAATTGGTCCTCTATAAAGTGCTGCACACGAGCCTTAATCTCACTACCAGATGACAGAACTGCCTAAAACACAAAAATACATCCAAATGATCATTATCAGCTATATCATACAGAACAAAAGAGCCTGACTAACTACTACCCAAAGCCCAACAGGTTCTGGCGACCAGCTTCCAAAACACAACATATACAGTCCCAGCTAACAGGAAGCATTATCAGAAAATTGGATAATGTTCTTTAAAAGTTCTCTCAAAGTTATCTAAATAGTTCTTGCAGTAACATTATAACTTTTTTATATTTTATATATATCAAAAATATTCTTAAGTTCTTTATGTTAAATGTTCCTATAACTAAACAGTAATGTAACTTCCTAGAATTTTCAAAACAATGTTTTTAACGTTTTTATTACTTAATGGAAATGTTAGAGAAACATTCTTAGAAGCTAAAGTTGTTAGTTTTGGTAATGGTGACCAGCAATTCTCCTTAGCGTGGTCATTTAGTTTGAGATGAGAGCTGCAGTAATTTACTGAGTAAATCACAGGACAAACACTCAGGATAAAGTCCAGTTTACTCTAACAGGGTTGGTCTCTTGATTTAATTAGTATTCAGCAATCATCTTAGTTGTAAAGACTAAACAACTGAGAGTAAATAACTAGCGTAGTTAAAGTTAGAGACACTTATTATCATAGCTAGCAGGGAAAAGTCTCAGACATTCTCCAAAACTTCTCTCAAAATTACTCTCAGTTATCAAAAAATGTTCTTGCAGTAACATTAGCAGAACTTGTAAATTCTATATAAAATGTTATTCCTAAGTTGCTAGTGAAATGTTTTAAAAACGTTACAAAATTGAAATATTTGAATAATGTTCTTAGAATCAGGCAATACTGTTAATTCATCTAACTCTGGACTTTTTAATCATTCCTAGAACTTTCAAAATAACATTCTCAATGGAAATGTTAGGAAAACATTCCTACAACCTAAGACTAGCTGGGATCACATTATAACACAATTTCTGGTATTAGATATTTTAACAAAAACAATTTTTGTTTACCGGGTATATACTGCAGGTATCCTCATATTCATTTTCTTCCATATCTAAGTAGAAAGAAATGCAAATCAGGGGCAAATTTCACTTCACACAAAATAAAAATATTTCTGTACATCATAGTAGGTCCATGTAAGTGACATCTTAAGTTAGAACTGTATTATTAATTTTAACTATGATAAAAAATGATATTGCTCTAGAAAATATTACAAGCCCCACTTCACTGCAATGTGACACCCGTGATGTTATTTATGAGTCCCTCTCAAGGGTAAAAGTCAAACGCTTAACACAGGTGGTTGAAGGTGGAGAAAAGACTGTAAATATTCACAGAATAAAACGACATTGAAAACTATAACTAAATTTGCTTAGGGTGTACAGAGGAAATGTGGATCTGGGTTAGAGGTAAACACGCACTGTTGTTTACACACAAGCCACGCACATTTGTAATCAGATACACTGATTTGTCAATCACTGTAAGAAACAAGCTTGTAACAACATTGTATGATCATAAAGCACCGATATCCCACATGCAAATAATTAAAGTAAATAATAGTAGCAGAAAACACCTACTGAACCGCGTTTCCAAACTGTGTTTTTGTCACTCTTGCACTTTACAGTGTCCCAGGGTTTCCATTGAAAATGTCAGTGCCCCCCAAATTCCCCATTCAGTATTCGCTGTTCCTATTGGCTGCCTTTGAGCCGAGCTGGCCAATCACCGTTGATATCTTTACCACGTGTAACATGGGAACACAAGGGGCTTCTTGAAAGCACACATTTCAAGGTGAATATGTGCTTCTTTATTCATTTCTGTATAGCATCTTATTAGTTGATGTCATATCTGTGGCCTGCGAACTTCATTATTTTATTACGATGTCGGAAAGATTTCAGTGAGCTGTTTTGGTTGCATAACTGTGAATGTTAATCATTTTGAGCTAGGATGACATTAAACTGGAATGAATTGAAGCGACCTCTTATTGTGTAGTTTATTAAGAGAAATGCCGCATTGTTGACGTTTATATACGACATAACTTTTATTGTGATCGAATATTGCAAATGTTTATGTAAACTGCCTACGTACAGTTGCGCATAATGAACTTTCATTTTTGCCCAGCAAAATAATGGTTTATTTTGCCACCATGTCCATATAATAAATGGTCTTTTATGAATTAATTTGTGCATCATACAGTTATGTTTAAATAAGATTGTCTCTTCAGAAGTCATTGATTTATAAATTAAATATATATATATAATATATAATGTAATATATAAATAAATGTATTTTGTAGATGGGGGTTCTGTCAGCACTGACGCGGGGGCTGGTGAGAGGGGCTGACCGCATGGCAGAGTTCACGAGCAAGCGCGGGCCCCGGACATTCTACAAGAGCCGAGGAGCAAGACCCACTGGAGTCCTGACCTCCAGCAGAAAATTCATCCCCATACGAGCCATGATACCGGAGTTTGTGGTGCCAAACTTGGAAGGTTTCAACCTGAAACCTTATGTGTCATACAAGACCCCAGAAGGGACAGAGCAGCCCATGACTCCAGAGACACTCTTCAGTCAGGTGGTGGCTCCACAGATAGAGAGAGACATTGAGGAAGGGCTTTTCAGCGAGGACAATCTTGAGAAATATGGACTGGAGAAAACACAGGAGGGAAAGTTGTTCAAGTTGTATCCCAAGAACTTTGCGCGTTAGGTGGATTTCAGCATTTGTTAAGTTTTTGCAACTGTGATGTTGTTAATGTTAATTTTGTTAACCTTTTCAACAAGTCATCAAAGATTAGAAATATGTCAATCTCATCTTATTTACAAAATCTATTTATCCCAGTGAAGTCTGTATTACATAAACGCAGGGATAAAATACGGTGTATATATCCTGCTGCATTAGAGAACAACTAACCCACAATTTTGCATAATAAATAAATGTTGACACTGGGAATTGTGTATATGGTTATAGTTTATTTGTACAAAATACATTTTTCTTATAAACAACCTGTTATCAGTGTAAAACTAAACTGGGGCTAATACCACTGAAAATGTTGTCTACACTTTTTTTGCTTAAATTTATAATCAGAAAATGACACTTGGTTTGCCTGGAATAAAGATATCCCAAAATAGCATACATTTAAACAAAGCAATACTGTAGATAACAACAGGACACTATTTTAAAGGTCCCTCAGAAATGTGTTGTTTCAAATAAACTCAACCCAAAAGGTTTTTATAAAATAGCATGTCACTCATAGCAAGAGCAGGAAATGGTTTTAAGAAGAGGGGGGAGGCTCAGACTCTCTCTGTTTCTCCTCTGGGCTCCAGTCCCATCTCCAAACATGCAACATGTGGTCGTAGAAGGAGCAGGTAGCCAGAAGACAAGATAGAGATGGAGAATCTTCAGCAGAGAGAGGGAGGGGTTTTGGAGCTGAACGTTTCTCTGGCACAGAGAACTGTTCTGGTATGTACCGCCCCGAGTCATCCTCCAGGGATGTGTCAAAACTGGCAGTTGGGGATTCATACTGGATCCTGAGGTGACCTACAGATTCTGAGAGCCCAATGCTGGTTTGAGGTGGTTCCTGAGGAGAAGGGGGCGTGGAGGTGCTCAGGGGAACTCTGGACCAGTCTGCTCCATATGCTAATGAGTTGTGCAGGATATAGGATGCCAAAACAGGACATGGGGCATCTTGTCCATCTACAAAGGCACAGGGAGAAGAAACTGAACAATAAACAATAATGATCTATCATCTACATCAGTGATCTTTAGCCTGAAAATAAGTGAGGTGTACAGAGAGACTGTTACATAATGAACATACATAACATGAGCTATGTTTCCATGCAACCAAATAATCCATTAGTAATCTGATTGATGGCTCAACTGGACTGAAAACGTTCAGGTAAACACCTTAATCTGATTGAGCTTGATCTGAAAAAAATTCTGATTGAAATGGGTGCTGAAATAATCTGATCAATAGGAAAAATTAAACATGCAAACACCTGAATGCAAGAATTTTCCCAATCTGTTTCTTAAATACCTTCCACACATGTGCAGTGCACTACTGTTCAGGCCCTTCCTGTTGACAACCCTTAACCTAGTTCAACTAATCAAGTTCAACAGAGAAGGTAACAGTAACAGCTTTGCGTCTCAACCGAATGGTGATCAGTAGCTGTAACTCTTACCCATTGCTTGCTGGCAGTGCAGGATATGAAAATCATTATGCATGCATGCAGCCAGCAACAGATGCTCTTGATCAGGGTGCCACTTGAGTCTCCAAACACCCCCACCAACCGCAGTCTCACTCAATGGCTGCTTCATATTCCTCCCATCCCAGATCAATACATTCTCATCATAGCTGAGAGGGGCAAAGACATCAACATATGCATCTGTACATGAGTGCTTACAGTATATTGTGTTTATGATGATCACTTGAGCAAAAGCCACTTACCTTCCAGTGGCTAGTATGTGCTCTCGATGGGGGTTACTGTGTATGCTGCACACTCCCATAGTGTGTCTGTGTAACAAAAGAGCAGCACAATAAAATAAACGTGTTCCTGTAGCTCAATTGGTAGATTTGTGCATTGTGTTAGCAGCATAAAGGTTGTGGGTTCGAGTCCCAGGGAACACACATACTGATAAAAATGTACATGTTGAAGGCTGTGAGTCACGTTGGGCTGAAAAGTGAAAAGGCTGAAATAATCTTTATTCAGGGCAAATTTTGCATGTTACCTCTTGCTGGTGAAGGTGGGGGAAGAGGGACCTATTCTTAGATCCCAGCCTTTTAGTTTGCAGTCATCACCACCTGGAATAGCCAGACAGCAATAATGAGGTCATATGAATACATTTACATGGAAAAATTAAACAATGACAATACATGCAAGCAACACCAGCACAATGACAATCCAATGTCAAATACCTTACAATGCTCAAACACATAGATATACAGTACATTAAAACTTACTTGCCTTATTCCTCTTACCTGAATAAACAAGCTGAGTATCCCAGTAACTAAACGCAGAGATCCAAGCCTCAAAGTCGTGAGCTTTCCACTGACACACAGCAGTTAAATCAGCTTCCCCCAGAGACAGCACTGTGAGACAGCCAGTGGAGTCACTGGATACAACACGCACATCACTGCTGCAGAGAGAGAACAGCAATTATATACTGAGAAATAACAGAGCAACAGATGGCAAAACGTTAGTTAGATATGAACTTTACCTCTCGCCTCTTCCTGTAGACCAGTCTAGTGATAAGGCCAGTCTGTCATCACCCAACACTGTGCTCAGCTCACACTCCAGACCACAGGTGCCCTGCTACTGGAAGCACAGTCCAGACAGACAAGCAGAGGATACTTCAAACAAACACATGAAATCAAAACATTCAAATATCTAGACTGTGTAACGGCTACAATACTTAAAGGGATAGTTCACCCAAAAAAAATCCATCATTTACTCACCACCCTATCATTCAAACCTATATGACTTTTTTTCTATAGAAAACAAAAGAAGATATTTTGAGAAATGTCTCTGTGTTGTTTGGTTACCATGTACCTGAAAATATTTTCTTTTGTGTTCCTCAGAAGCAGAACTGTCCTACAGGTTTGGAATGACATGAGGGCGAGTAAATGATAAAAGAATGTTTATTTCTCTTATGTGCTTTTACTACACAACATTCAACTTGTCACCTGAGGCTCTGTGAGTTTGTACAGCTGGATTTCTCCTCCAGCAGTGGCCATACCCAAAAGTGGATGTTCTGATATCGG
>JAZGTK010014125.1:0-13920 GCA_036877625.1 Ambastaia sidthimunki
TATTACAGAGGCACTCCAAATCGAGGCTGAAATGTCAGAGTGTTGAAACAGATGATGACGGGCAGCAGGAGACATCAGGAGGACAGTTCAACAGGTGTGTTCTAATTACCTCTTTTTCTCATGTTACTTTTAGAATGAACTGTCTGAGACTTCAGTCACTTGAGGCTGAACACCAACAGGCATCTGACTGTGTTTGTTTGTGGTTGTTAGGCAAATGCCTAAAGCTGAATATCTTATTAGAAAAAAACCCAGTCCATTAATAAATGTGAATAGTCTGTCTCTCTCTCTCTCTCTAAAAAATTAAATAAATAATTAACTATCTATCTATCTATGTATTTGTGTGTGTGTGTGTGTGTGTGTGTGTGTATGTATATAGCACAACCAACTTGTGAGGACATTTTACTTTGAATGTTAGTAAATAAAAATCTTCATAAATTGACCAAATCAAGTTTGTCTTTAAATCTAATGGCATGCACGTTTCTAGATTTAGGGGTAGGGTTAAGGTATACAAATATCATTAGCCTGATATAAAATCATAGACGTCTTTGTAATGGCCTCACTAATAAGTCAAAAAAATGTGTGTGTGTGTATAGACACTGCTCTGCTGTTTTTCCAGTTTATTCCAGCATGTAGTGGACTATGCACCTTGGTCTTTTAGATGACCTGATGATTTCATTTAAACATTTAAACAAAACTAGAGCATCACACTCCTGCACAGAGATTAGATGTAGTGAAAATCACATTGAGCATAAGCAGTGTTTGATGAAAGACCAGCAGCCTGCAGCGACAAGCTTTTGCAGAGACAACAACACGACAGTTAGTTTACCAACAGTCTATGAAACGAGAGCAGCAGGCTGTGGGTAAAAGATATAATGTCATGAAGAGATTGCTACTGCCTGATGATAATGAGGATCTGGCATCATTTGAATGCTTAATGGGCTACATTAGCACCATGAGGAAAGTCATTTGTAACGAAATTCTAACTCTGCAAGCCACTTTTCTGATCTTTAATTTCCTTCTGATTTTTTAAGTCTGGATATATGCTGTAAGTATGAGCTGAATTAGTGTAACTGCCTCTCAGAAGTGCTGTCTGTGTCTGAAGATGCCCTGAAAGGGAAAGTTATTGATGAGGACATATTTCAGCTGGTTAATATCACATGCACTGAGAAACTGTGTGTGTTTATATTCTTTAAGTTTGTTTGTCTGTTATGTTGCCCTGGCCTGTGATGTTATTCAATGTGATATTTAAGCTGCTATGTTTCTTTACAGTCTGTGTGTGTGTGAGCAGCAGTGAAGCAATTAAACGTAATGGTAAAATGGTAAAAATGTTTTTCTATTTTGTGTGTGTGTGTGTGTGTGTGTCTGTCTGTAGAGGTGGAAGGAGGAGGAAAACGATAAAGCTGAGTAGAGATCTGTCAGATCTTGTGCTGCTCACCAACTCTGTGGTGTCTCAGGAGTGTTTAGATGAGGGTAAGACCTCATCTGGTTATTCTCTACTGACAATTATGCTTGTAAATGGAAACTATGGAAGCAATTAATAGTACTTTCAAACACTAGTTTTACACAACATGTTCTGATTGCCAGCTGTGCTGATTTCTCAGCAGGAATATTTTCTATAAACTATGGATTTGTGTTTATTTTTGAATTGTATACTTTTAGAAAATTATCTCCATTATTTCTGGACAGATGCATCAGATTCATCCAATATTGTTCCTGTGTTTCTCTCTCCTGCATCTTCACTCTCAGGATCGCCCTATAATGTTCTGTCGTTTAGCGAGGCGCGGGCTCAGCACCTGGTGCATCATCGTGCCGAACGCTTCCTGACTTTCAACCAGAGGCAGCTCTCCCGGATCTATCCCTCCGCCTACCGGATCGACTCCAGCAACTTCAACCCACAGACATACTGGAATGTGGGCTGTCAGTTAGGTGAGCTGTCACTTGACAAACAGACACATATTCTCCTCACAGAGGAATGTGTTGTCCAATCAATGTGCAGGACTCATCAGTCTTTAAGGATTTTGGGGTCAGTTAATGGAACCATCACAAGCGTTAGGTCATCGGCACATGAATATGTTGTACGTTGGTTAATCTTGTACGTGTTTTTATGTGTTGCAAACTGCAAACTTTTTTACTATTTGACATTTAGGATGTTAAATAAACACATATAGAAATAAAAAGTGCAAGTATTAGAATATATTTGACTGGTGTCGCCAGTCAAACTCTGAACTGCTGACCCAACTGTGCCAAACATTTTGATCCATAATTTTCAAAAGGATTCCAAAACAGTGGAGTTAAACATATTTCTTGTCTCAGCATGCCTGACATTGTCATTGTCTGACAATATTTAAAATAGTGTGTTTGTTCCGTTAAATTTATCAGACTGAGAAATTGCACTTATAACCGAGGTGACCCTGTCAACCTTTTGTTCATGTGTGTATGTGCACATGCTGTATGTTTTAGCTGTTACCTCCGCAGTGCCATATGTTCCCTACTGCACGTACCATCTGTGTCTTGGCTGACGAATTAACAACTTAGCCAATATGTGCAATTTTGGATACAGGGAGACAATTAAGGACAACACATATGCACTTTTCTCCCGCACAAATAAACTGCACAAGAGACACACACAGCAGTATTGTTTTTCGTTTTTTAAATATCCATTAATCCATTAATTCTTTAAATATCCATAATGCTCCTTTTTTGTGTTTGGAGAATCTGAAGGATGGAGAAACTGACACAGATAGGATAAAGCAGAAAAGAAGTTTAAAATAAGAGGAACAGATAGATGGGAAGACAAGGGACAATACAAAAAGAGTCAAAGTTTGGTATGCGTCAAGAGAGGAAAAGGAGCAAACGAGTGGAGAGCCAAAGCAAAACCAAACAACCGTGTGTGAGTGTGTGTGTGTGTGTTTGCCATCATAAGGGTCCAATAAACGAGTAAATTGGAACTTGTGGAACCGCAGCTGAGTTCTGCTGGAATTTTGCCCCCTGATTATTTATTGAGCAAAATGTTTACCAGACCAGGTTGAAACTTCATCGTTTGCTAATCCAGTTTGTTTAGTTTTACACAGATGAATAAACACATGAAATTATTTACTTGAACAAACTACATGAATAAATGAAAGAAGGTAGGAAGGAGAGAAGAAAGGAGAGTGGATGCTAGGAATAAATTGAAACAAGGTTTCTTTTTTGTTTTACCTACAGTGGCTTTGAACTACCAGACGGAGGGCCGCATGATGCAGTTGAACAGAGCCAAGTTTCTGGTGAACGGAGACAGTGGCTATGTGCTTAAACCCGGAGCAATGAGTAAAGGTACATAAACAGTAATCATTCCATCACTAGTCACTGTTAAAGCAGCAACTGTGACACTTTCCACTGTGTCACCCTTGACTGTGCCACTCAGCTGTGCCACTCAACTGTATGACTCGACTGTGCTCCTGTAATTCTGCACCCTTAATACAGCATAAACAGAGCTAGGATGAGTAAATGCTAAATATGTGAATACAGCAGGGATTATGCTCTGATAATCATTTACAGGCTCATTCAACCCACTACATGATGATCCGCTGCCTGCAAATCCTAAGAAACAGCTGGTGATCAAAATCATCAGTGGACAACAGCTGCCCAAGCCCCCAGATTCAATGTTGGGAGACCGTGGAGAGGTTAGCAGATAATGCCTATTAAGTGTACATTACCAATAGGTTTAGAGGAGTACAATGTGTGTTATTTCTAATACAGTAAATCGAATGTTTTAGAACTGTTTATCAGTTGAACACGAGCTGATTTTATCCACAGATCATTGATCCGTTTGTGGAGGTGGAGATTATTGGTATTCCAGTGGACTGCTGTAAAGAACAAACCAGAGTTGTGGATGATAATGGTATGACTGATCTCGCCTGTGGGTCAATCATTTTAAATATTTAAGGAAGGAAGGTGAGAGTGTTAACTTTCAATATGAATGTTAATGCAGGATTTAACCCTGTATGGGAAGAGACCCTGTCCTTCACACTACACATGCCTGAGGTGGCACTGGTGCGCTTTCTGGTCTGGGATCATGACCCCATTGGACGAGACTTTGTGGGCCAGAGGACCGTTGCGTTCAGCAGCCTCATGCCAGGTAAGTGAGGTGTGGGTGCTTCTGATACTGTGGACGCATTTCACCCTGTTTAAACTCTTTAAAATGCACTTTTCAAACTCTAAAGTTTTGTTACTAGTTTTAAAAATTAGTTTTTTAATCTACTGCAGTATTTATTTAAATTGTCCACTTCTCTTCCAGCAATGGATGTAGGATAAAAAATTCTTCATATTGGTTGTTTTTATTTTTAAATAAAGTTAAGGCTAATTTTCGTAGCTTACATTTTATGTATCCTAAATACACAGATTAAAATACAACAAAATATATTTTCATACTTCATAATTTGACTGGAAATTATGCACATAAATATATATAAATAGTCTTTTTGCATGCTATATTTACTGTGATTTTTTTTCACACATGTCTCATTTCATCTCAAGCATGCTCTTCATTGACACATTGACACTATTAGTTGAAGTTAATTTCTATTGTAAACTTATTTTCTGTGAAACTTGGTAAAATCACAGCTGATCAAAATAATAGTACTGCTAATAATTAGAAATCAATCATTGATAATAATGTTAATTATTGATATAATTAGAAATGGTAAGATTATAAAATCTATACATAAAAGACATTTGAAAAGGTTAAAAAAATAATTGCTTAAGTTGAAGACAGTTTTAATGTAAACCTCATATAACAACAACAGCATAACAACAAACAACAAAATCTGTTACAACCAAAAATTAACCACTAGGATAAAATTTCTTATTGCACACTCCAACTGTCTTAATGCATCAGTAATAAAGTATATAATTACCAAATAAAAGTAGATAAAAAATACAGAAAACAACAGAGCAAGAACATGAGTATGAGATAAACAGAGAATAAGAGCTAAAAACAGAGAATAAGAACTAAAGCAATAAGGGTCATTAGCAAATAGCATGTACAGTGTGATAGAGTGTTTGCAATAGGTTACAGTGTCTTAGGCTGGTGTCATGTAAAGCGTATCATTAGAGTAATGGAGGCCTAGGGTGCCGTGGTTGGATTCAGTTACTGCTGACCTCTCTCTGTCCTCAGTGACAGACAGTCACGTAAGGCTTTCACCGATGGTAGACATGCTTCTGTGCCAGCATACCGAAATACTGATGATATTATGTT
The DNA here is from genome assembly GCA_036877625.1 of Ambastaia sidthimunki. Taxonomy (NCBI): domain Eukaryota; kingdom Metazoa; phylum Chordata; class Actinopteri; order Cypriniformes; family Botiidae; genus Ambastaia; species Ambastaia sidthimunki. Next base: position 5,237 of record JAZGTK010014125.1, read on the forward strand.
TTACTGCCTGTTTTTCAATTTCATTCCCCCTCTAAACATTCAAATGGCTTTTTTCCATCCATTTTCAACCATTGCTGCTCTTTCCACTCTCGCAGGATATAGACACGTTTATTTGGAGGGAATGACAGAAGCATCCATTTTTGTACATATCACAGTGCATGACATCTATGGGAAGGTGAGCTCATGACTACAGACATGACCAGCATCAGACATACTCGCATGCAACAGCCATTTTCACTGAACGCGTTGTGAAAATGCTTCCAATTTAAATTCTACACACTATTGCATCACACATTTACTGTAGCATATAGAACAGTTCCTATTGGTTACTGAAGTGACATTTTGCAGGAACTGTGATGCTTTGTTTGAATAAAAACATGTCGAAAAGCTGGTTGTCAGTGAAACAATCTGTCACACAAGCTGTTGTTTCTCTCAGTTTTCAGTGCAGCGTGACCAAACACATGTGTAATGACATTTTCTATCACAAAACAGAGAAAAACACCTGTTAAAAAAAGTTAAAAACAATTTATTTCCCTCAGTTTATATTTTATTGAAGTTCCTCCAACTTTTACACTGTTTACTTTCCAGTGGAGTCCTTTAGTCCTCAACCCGAGCTATACCATAATGCACTTGCTAGGAGCTAATAAGGTACCCTGACTTTGTAGTGTTCTGCATGAATGCATGAGTGACTTGTAAACAGTAAGTTGTTGTAAACGTGGTGGCTTCACGGAATCATCTTTTACAGTTCATTGTCCAATGCTGTTTAGTAGCTTATAGTCAGTTCTGTCTTTGAATCTGGATTTGTTGCTTCTGGTTAAATGATTGTTGAATTTTAATGGCTTAAAAATTTCCTAGAGATGTGAGAATATTATAGTTCGGTGTTTCCCAACCTTTTTTGTCTTACACTGTGAACTTTAAGCATAAACATATCAATGTTGATAAAATATGTCTTTATCAACGCCAAAGCAGAAATTTCATTTAAACCCTGTTGGATTTCATTTAGCACTATGATTATTATAATTTGAATTGTAAAGAAATCAAAACTGTCTGGCATAAAATCCACACAAATCTTAAATTTGCATTATATTATTTTGTGTTAATAATTGGAATGATAAAAGTAAGATTATTGATTAATGATTTTAATCTATCTTAATCTATTTCTATGCTTTATTGGTTTAACGTCAGTAAAACGATTAAAGGATGAACATTAGAACAATGTTGAGTATCTTACAATGTTATGCTGACCTCTGGTTGGGAATTACTGTAATAGTTTATTGAGGATTGCAAGAGATTATGCTGCCATCTTTTGGACTTGGTGTTTAATGCAATGGTTTGTATTACAGTGTTGTATTTGTCTTGTGGCTGTGGTATCTGTAAAAACATGCAGCAACACAGAGTTAAGTTTGATAAGAACATGACATTGCATGTATGTATTGTTTTTGTCTGTGCATATGTTTTTTTTAGCGGTTTAAACACAATTATGAATACAAAACTTTCTGTGTTGGGTCCCAGGATGTTAAAATGCTTTTTAATATCTTCTGATTTCTCTTTCTATCTGTCTGTCTGACCTCAGGGTCGTCAGCTGCGAGGTTTTAGGGGATTGTTTAATAGAAGTTCTAAGTCCTCTGTTGACACAAATATTGGAGTTCCACCACGCAAGCGATCCATAACAGACCACCTGCTCCGGAGAACCGTTAGTGCCCCCGCCAAAGGCCGCAAAAAGACCAAGATACCATTGGCTGAAGCTTCCAGCGACAGAAAGCACAGTGCTGGTGACTCTCAACCTACTGATGTAGAGAAAAGAGTGGGGAACAGAAGAGCCCTCCAACATCGCCCAGTCTCCATGCCCCTGCAGAAACTTCTACATAGTAACCTCAACCTGACCTCCCCAGACCAGGAGGGGCCAGATCCTGGGCCTGACACAATCATTGGTCAGTTCCTTTAATTTTTTTATTTCCTTTTAAGGATTGTATCATAATTCAGGGTGAAAGCTGTTACACAATGCTATAATTTTATATTACACAAGGACATGATTAGAATAAAACTGCACATACAATTGTCTCATACAATTATTCAGTTTCTAATTGACTTTCAATTAACATTAATAGTACAGCAATTTTGAGTACAAAAAAAATTGTTGTCCTTTTGCTTATCTTCTCAGAGTGGAAAACTTCAACTTAACATTATATACATTTGCATAATCTATTATGTAACGTCTACTAATTATTTCATTGTTTATTGTATCTAACCTTTTATTTCACATGCACTTTATTTTTTTGCAGTTCCTTTTAAACATTGTAGTTAATTCCTCTACTGATCCCTTTGAAGTATTCATACTTACAGGCTTTTCTTTCTTTGATACCTTAACTTGCCTTTGTCTTGTTCTGTCTTTACTGTTGTGCTTCTTTGTAGTAGAAAACTGACTAGGAAAACCCCTGCAGGTAATCCACAAGCCATTTTCAGGTCGACTCATCCAAAACATTCCAGTTTTAAATCATTGCACCGATGTATTAATTATTTTTAGGGTTTTTCTTCTAACAACTTTCTTGTTTTATAAGAAAATCCAGATCATAATTCATCAAAGGTGTGTTTGTGGAAAAATAACAGCATATAATTGGATGTTCAATATACAAACTGGATGTTCCCTTTGCACCCACAATGTGCCATTATCAAATTTCCTTCTTACTGTCATGTTTGGTGGTACATTTCATTTGTCATGTGTACAGAGTGCCGTTTGTTGGATTGTGTTGTTGAAGGTTTGTGACTTTTTTTTCTTTAATTTACTAACAATCATTTCCTATTAAATGTCTTCCACAGATTCTATCCACCAAGAGAAGCCCAGATCCATCTCAATGGATCTTCTCATTGAAACTTCTGCCTTTAAAGAACCTGATGACCATTCCCTTTCTGCTGATCACATTCAGTATTGTAACACTGAGCCCAAAGAAACTCCTTACCTGGTTATTGAGGACTGTAGGGAAAGTATGGATGATCCACACAAAGAACAATCAAGAGATGGTCTCACCCAGACCAAAGCCAATAAATTGTGTTTAAAAAAGCCAACAGATCACTGGTCAGATCCTTCAGATCACTGTAATGGTGGTGGTAGTTTGCAAACAAGAAGTCTAGGAGAATCCAGCCAATTGGAATCTCCAAGAATTAACATTGTAACACCCAAGGCAGCCACTTATTCCTCGTCCTCCTCCTCTTCATCTTCTACAGACACCTTTAAAAAGGCTGACCCTCAAATAAATCAATCTGACCATAGGAGTCAAATGTCTCTTCAGGACAGTGCTCTCTCTCGCCTTATTGATGCTGTCTCCATGGGAAATGAGCATGACACTTGTGGGTCTATATCTGCTCTGATCAGCCAATTTGATCTGACTGCTGAGCAGAGCACCCTAAATATGGTAATGAACTTACCACCAACTGACCTCCCTCTTTTCAACAATGAGCTTTCCAGCACCCCACTAAAATTCATTAAACAATCTGCCTGCACAGCCTCACAGCTAACTGACAGACCTTCTAGCCCTGAAACTACTGAACCTGTGGTTTTTACCATCCTGGATGAGGAGGTGCTTTCTCCTGAATCTGCAAACAACCTTTGTCAAAAGAACTTCCAAAAGGACTTAGTTGACTCTCCAGTGGCTAGTAAAGTATCCTTCCCCATCAAGTTGCCTTTGGAAAGATCTGCAGGAGGTAATGCAAGCATTGTGTTAAACAGAGATCAAAGGTATAGCAACCAAAGCCATTCCACTGGTTCCCTGAGAGACTATACATTTGGAGATTACAGAGAAACCTCAATCAACAGCACAGTGTCAGATCGTTTCTTGCTGTGTCAAGACACAGCAAGCAGCAGTCTGATGGAAGTGGAGATCAATGTGGATGGGGATTCCTTGGACAGTACATTGACTGCTTCGAATCAGGACCAGAACCGGTGTAATGACTTCAGAAATTTTCAATGCCAAAACCAGGCTTCCCCTTATCATGCACCAAGACTTGAATCATCACATCTCCATAAACCTTCATACCATCCCTCTCCTGGCCATTCTTACTCAAAGGACACATCAGCCTTTTACAGACATTACCAGTCTGTGTCATCGCACAAAAGTCTAATCTCTAGTACTGTTGATCAACACAGTCATTTTATTAGCAAATCCCAGGCAAACACAGGGAGGTTTCCCCTTGGTTCTCAAAGATCAGATTCCACAGAAGAAAGACACCAGAACACAAGATACCAAAGTGGTTGTAAAGAAGAGCATTTTTCAAAAAGCTCTTTTTTCTCAGAATGTCTTGCAAGGACTCAAGCCAGGCATACTTCATCAGAGAGGGACTTGTACACACCTGTATCAGACTATGATATGATTTACAACTCAGTTACATTAAAAGACTGCACAGCTCCTCTACACTCATATTCTCAGCCATCCACACAAAATCAGGTCTTTCCTGTACTTCCTTCTCAGATCCACAGTGGGCTTTCCCCAGCCTCCTCTTCTAAAGTCTCCAATACATGCAAATCCAAAAGTCTTGGAGACCTGACCTCTGAAGACATTTCATGTAACTTTCAGAGCAAGTACAAGTTTATCAGTCGAAGTTTTGTCACTCCTGCAATGCGAGACCAAAGACGGACATGTGGGTTGGCCAGTCGACCAAAGTCTTCTGACCCCTTAACCGAGCAGCTTCGCAAACTTGTGAACTTAGAACATGAGGACTATCCACGTGCCCCCTCCTCCTTTTGTCAGCCCACCTCTAAACCTCTTACGGGGGTCCCTCTGGTTTCTCAGAGTTCCACTGATGATCCTGAGGGTTCTCCACCAGTGCTCTCAAGGCGGCTGTCATCACGGAGTCAAAGTCGTGTGCGTCACATAGCCAGTCGTGCACGTGAGAAACAGCAGGAGGCCTTCAAACACCGGCCTGTTGAAGGAACCACAGAGGTAGTGCTTCGCAATAAGCGGGTCTCTTCTCAAAATCCTCCACCAAACAGGCATTCTACAGGCTCCTATATTGCAGGTTATTTAAATCAGCTAGGCCCAGAGGACAGAGGACTGCCTGAAGGAGCCTGCACTACACTGCGGAATGGATATGGAGATCACTACTATGCTGATGATTCTGTTATTCCTCCTGACTTCTCCAGCCCAGCCGAACCTGAGGTCTACTTCCTGCTTAGGCTTTGACCGTGCGGTTTCACCTAACAGTCTGAAACTATATGTAGCAGGACACTTCCAGAACTGTGTAAATATTCTGTATATCACAGATGGTGGGTTTTCACTCTTACGTGAACTACCCCTACTGTATCAAATGGATTGTTATGTATATGTGGTCTGTCATTCTTAAAAAAATGTATTGTTAAAATGGTGCATTGTCCTAATGTGAAAAAAATAAGTGATTGGGTTTCTTGAGGACAGTTTTGTTGCTATCTGCTATATGTTCTTGTCATGTAGTGCAACAAAGCCATAAAGGGGCTTCACTTTTTATTCAGTCTTCCTGCATATCTTATGTTATTTGTATGTCAGTTTGTTCATTCTATGTTGGTAAATGTATCCTCATTCAAAGCACTATGGGTTTTCATTTAAATTTTAGGAACTGTGACATTTTTCAGCATGTAAACCGGTGAACATTTTCAGCATGACTATGCACAGACCTGTACGTGTTCCTGTGCTACGATTTTGCACATAATGATTCTGTTTTATTGAATGCAACACAGCATATTTACCTGCTTGCTCTGACTTGCTTGCTTTCTATTAGTCATGAATTTTAAAGTTTGAAACTCTTCATATTCTAAAGCTATATGTTTAAAGTTTTATTTTTATAATTGCTTTGATACAGAGAGAAAAAATAACATTTGTTAGACTTAATATTTACTTTCCTTTTGAAAGAGATGGCGACAAAATAACTTCTTTTCCACTTCTGTGCTTAAAGGCATCTAGTTTATTGTTCTTTTTACGGTTCCTCATCAAAGATGAGTGTAAGCATTTTCCTATCAATGCAATAAAATTCTAAAATGTTTGCCATGGAGGTAAAATGTTCAGTGTGTCATATATTTTGTCTAAATCTCCAGTATCTGTCTTAATATTTCTCTGTACATCATTTTGGTTGTGGTATTTAATGACATGTCATTATGACTAACCATCACAATAATCTTTTATCTATACAAATGCCCATTCCTTTAAAACTGCATTACTTGACATTGCAGTTTCTAAATAACACAAAAGCACTCAGGTGAGCATTTGCAGTTAATTTATCAGAGGTTTGCTATCAGATGTGACTTGGTTGTTTGTCAGATATGTAATTGACTTAGTACCCTACTACTCCAAAAATCCTGACTGTCTCTCTACAGCTTCATCTAACCCTTAACTTATCAAAAATGATTGTGCAATAATCTCTCATTTTGTGACTCACAGTTTGTCTGCCCTTGTGATCACTGGCTGTTGTTTTTCGACTGTTTTCTCAGGACCGAGGTCGTAAGAATTATCCACTTTCAAGCAGACCAGCAGCGCAAAGGAAAATATCTGTGGAGTTTAGAAAAGTTTAAAGTTTTTATCCTGTGTAGTCCAGACTCACTCCTAACATTAGACCATTATGGCTCCATTCTGAAGCCCAGTTCTGGAAACACAATGAGCTAAGTTTGAACTGTGGAGGAAAGCAGCTAAAATACAGATGTTACAGATCTCTCTTTCGCTACTGTTTACTACATGACTCTGTGGGGTATGATTCGTAGAGATAGTTCAGATACCTGCACCTTTATTGGTTTTTCTTACATTGTTACGCCAGTAGGTGGAGACAGTGAGTGTCTTTGTGGGTTATGAACGCGTTATTTAATCCCGCATTGAATCTTAAAAACATTTACAACCTGAACAAATCTTTTTATTTAACATTTTTTATCTTTTGCCAAGTTATAATAGAATAAGTTTAAGTTATAATAGAAGTTATAATAGAATAAGTTTATATAATAGAAAGTTTAATGTGCGTGGTCGTAAATAAATGATATAAATTTGTGACTTTCTATTGGCTTGGCAAAAATGCGCGCGCTTCCATCATTTAAAATGTGACTTTAGTTTAATATATATTTTTGTAATTTCATTACGTTTTGACAAATCTTATTGAACAGAGCATGATTCTGGTGTATCGAGAAGTTTTTATTTATTGAACAAAAATGAAGTAAGCTAAAGTTCAGTGGTAAGAAAGAAACCTTATATTGATATGCATGTTTATTGTATTTCTATTTTCTGTCTACATATTTCAAACAGCTTACATTGTGTTGAAGTTATTGTCTGTTTGTAATTCTTATTCGTATTCTACATTTAAATATCTATATACAGTGTCAGATATGGAGGTATTGTGTACAGTTTAGTGTCAGGTCCAGTTTTCTTCATCTTTTTAGGCTTCACTTGAGGGAAGCACTCTGATATATATCACCATTATTCAGTATATCGCCAATTCCTAACGCAGGTTATGTTTTATAAAAATATTTAATGACATAGACATTACATTGCATGTTTCATTCAGCAAGTGTTGTCTCATTGTTTAGTTTTTTCATCCAAATTGAAACTACATTATTTAGTCATTTAACCTTTAGTCTGAGATCAGAAGTGCATTTTAGAAGCTTACAGAACTGCTTTAATCTATTTTATTATGCATATTTTTTATTTATTAAAAATAATAACTGTTACATTCTTGTTTGGTTTATTTAAATAAAATCTAAATAATAAAACGCAAGCATAAAGAAATTCTAAAGGTTTTACATAAATTGTTGTATAGAACTAAATGTGGTCACTTACACAAGCACGATTTAACAAACAATAAGAACTAGACAAACTTTTTTTTCTGTTAATGTTTTATGAATAAAGTCTGCAATACAGGTACTTGTAGGCTTCTCTGAGTGAGAAACATATGCTTGGTAGACCAGCTTGGCCTTCATAAATCAGGAACAATAATGTTACAGGCTAAGCTTATTCACAAACAGTAGACATGTTCTTAACAAGCATCAAGGCCTCCTTGTACTGCTATTCATCTTCAAGATGATACATTTTGCTTCTTGAGCACTGTGCCATTTATTTAGATAAGTAAAAATTTCATACTTTATTGAAAACATATAGTATTCACCAGGATTAGCAACTTTTTAAATGAATAATTGGGGAAAATGTAAATAAAAGCTGTTCATTAAAGCCTCTACAAATATAACAGTGAGAAAAGAGAAAACAATAATCTTGTAACAATTGATTAATCATGCACCCCATCAGTTAAACTATTGTTGTTGTGTTGCTCTTCCCATTATAGCTTTTTTGGTGTTCCTTTCTGGATGTAGGATGATGATGTAGCACTTTGGGGCAAATATGGCCACTAGTAATCCAAAACTGGAGGCCAAAATGGCAAAGACTTCCACAGCCACTGCATATTTCCCTGGTGAGCTGACATATGCTGGAACAAATGTAATCCACACAGCACAGAAGATTAGCATGCTAAAGGTAATAAACTTTGCTTCATTAAAATTATCTGGGAGTTTCCTTGCCAGAAAGGCTAGCAAGAAGCTTACTGCTGCCAAAAAGCCAATATAGCCAATTAACATGGAAAAACCAGCCACTGAGCCTACAGTACATTCATACACTATTTTTGAGCTGGTATATTGGCTGTTTTTATGGGGTGTTGGAGAAGCAGTTGACAGCCAGACTGCACATATCACCACC
>JAZGTK010014126.1:0-13920 GCA_036877625.1 Ambastaia sidthimunki
GTCAGCCAGAGGAACCCGTGGAACCCTTTATCCCGTCTGTGACTTGGTTCTTCAGGAGAGAAAAGAAAGTCATGGAAGTATTTAAATGTCCATCAATTTTATTTCAATACACTTAACACTCCTCAGTTTGTATCTTTACAAGATACAGTCAGTTCATGTGCTATAAATGTCTGAAGCCCGACTCCTTAACCAGTAGACCACAACTGCCCCTTCTATGTACTTCTAACACATGTGAAATTGTGTATGGGTGCATGGTTGTACCTGCAGCGTGTCATCAATCAGGGTCAAGATGTACTGAACCGTTTGCTCCTTAGATATATGAGCCATAAGGTTGAGAAAGGTCTTTGCACACTACAATGAAATATTTCAGAATAATATGTTTAATGTTTAATCTTGCATAACAATACACACACCATGTGAGCCTTTATGTTTTTTCACAAATCTATTAATTATGTTAATCATTCAGAGCTCTTTATATCATGTTTTCAAAACTAAACAGGGCAAATGGGATAAAACTAGAACAGAAGACTTATATTAATAGATATTAACCTGATGTCCCTCTTTTGTCAGAATCGCTTGTTTTTCCTCGGATTTGGCAACCTCAAACTTCTTAATGAACTCACAGTCCTCAGATGAGATCATCTGGCCCCTGAGAAACAAAGTTTAAAAATGACTACAGAGAGACAGGCAGTAACAGGCAATCCAACAAAATACATATATCATACAGCTTTTTAATGAAACCTATTTGTTCTTAAAGTTTTATTGTTTGTTTGGTCTCTATCAGACATTTAATATAAGCGTTTTGACTCAAAGGTCAATACATCCAAGTCATCTGGGGACAGTTTTCAGGGCTCAACAATGATCAGATGATTAGATGGCCCAGAGTGAACTGGAACTTGCCTTATTGGGCCCTATTGCACTATTGATCATATACATGTATCATTATGTCTTTTAAACTTAAATATATTTGGTTTTAAAATGCTAAAATGCTAATGTCACCATGTAATGTTAGCTAGCTGGCTGACATAAATGAAGTTTGTCTAAATTAAAAAACGTGGGAGACCTGAACACATGAATATTACCGAGATGTAAGTTATGCACAAAGATTGTCAGATATAGACCAGGTGAATGGCATAAAAAGTGTGAGTTAGCCTTGTATGCCATTAAAATGAATGCCATAAAATGAATGTTATAATTCATTTCACAGGTATAAGCAATATTGTTTGTTGGTCGTTGGCATTCAGAGAAGTATACAATTCAGAAATAGCAAACTGTACCTGTAAAACATAAATATTAAAAAACAGATAACAGAGAAAAAACTCTGAGCGCCTCGTAACGGTCACAAGACACAGAATGACACAACGACACAAAAACAGTTTCCTTAAAGGATTTAGACCTTGTTCCTGTTTCATAAAGCACTTACTCCACTGACTTTTTGGGCATCATGAGCTCCAAAATACCAGCGACAGCTTACTAACTGCACAGAAATGTTGTCTAATAAGGCAGCTCGAAACGTCTTAAGACATAGTCACTGTTTTTCCAGATAACAGTAAAAAACACATTATTGAAATGACATTGAGTTGTTCCATCAGATCTTGAAGAGATATATAAAAGCAGAAGTGATATTCAGATGTACTTACTGAAGATAGGACTGCCAGTTGACCTTGTTGGCTCGAACCTCTGCAGCCTTGGCCGCAATGATGTTAGTCGGGACGGCAGCATCCACTGCCCCTCGGATATCCATCTTAAGCTTTATGTTCCTCTATATTAGTCCCTTAAAAACTAAAAACAACATCTAGTCGTGTTGTGCTACCCTAAAACAATGCAAATACATTGTAGCATCTTGTAGCTAGCTCGCTAATTTGGTTCCTAACTTCAAAAACAAAACGCATAAAGGAAAAAATAAACAGTATTACACAAATATGATACATAAACATGCTATAACCATATAAAAAAAGATGAAATGTAACTTAAATACATTTAGCATCCAAGTGGTGGTCAGCTACTTGTAGACTGGTTTACAGAGAATTACAGTTTCATATAAAAGATAGATGAGCATAGATATTTTTAAACTTAGTTCTAGACACGATATTTAAACAAATAATAAGACGACATTTCTTCATTATTTATCGTTAAAACGTAATTGTAATTGGTTACACAGTGAGAGGAAGCAGCGGCTAATGTTAGCAAACAAACACACAGCTAAATACAAGAAGCAAATGTCAGCAGTAAATCCGATGTGCCATTTCAGTTATCCGACAATTATTTGTAAGTCCAATAAACATCATTTTGACCAGAAATATGTGCAATACATTTGCTTACCTGCTGCCTGTTAGCTGTCAAAACGCAAGAGACGTCACGGGATCAAAATCACGTGATGCTGTCATGTGACCGGGCAACATATTAACCCTTTAAAGAGCAGAACCTTTCCAGTGGACGCTACATACGACTGTAGTTATTAAACACCTTAATTTGGGCTCATTTAGTTATTCTACAGTGTGACCCATTAATTTAGGTTATAACATACGAACCAAAAGACGATCTAAAAGGGATCCAAAGACAGCCTATGTCTATACATGTTCATATTTTAAAACACTATTAGAGTAAATGATCATATAATAACTCGACGCAATGAAAATTACCTGGCAACAAGTTATGAAAAGAGGTCAAGAATGACAATACAGAGGATAGATCAAAGATGCCATATCCTTTCAGGTAAAGGCAGGTCATGCACAGCCCCTCTGATGTCTAAACTAGACAGGTGTTTAATTATTTAAAGTTAACCACGCATGAAAGTCACAGTAAAATTATAAAAGAGCAATTTGTTTGACAGCAATAAGAAAAGACTGATTTTCACTAAGAAAAGCATCATATGTCCACATAATTCTATAAATGGTTCCTGGGTTCTATTTATTGTCAAAGATCAGGTTATTTCAGGAACCATGAAGTGTTTTACTAAAGGGTTGCATAATTGAGTGGGTGAAACACAGTGTAAAATGTATTGTGTCTGACTACAATAGTTTCTGCAGCAACATTAAATACACTGATGGGTCTATAAATCCTGGAACAAATGTGGCAAATTGATATTAAACATAATCAGAAAGACTTGCTGTAAAAAAGTGTTAACGAATTGTGGGAGTATTTATGCACATGCTATACATGGAAAAGTGAAACCTCCTATATTTTGTGCGTACACTACTGGTTTGTATCAAAGAAATATGGCTTTGCAATCTTAAAACCTAAATCTGGAAACTGTAGATTTCTCCTGGGAGATCTTATAGGCAGTTGCAATAAATACAACATGCCTTTGTTTTGGGTTTAAGTAAAATCTGCATTAATGACAAGCAATAGATGCACTGCAGATATGCGAAACCTATTTATTTTTGCTTAGGCATGTGGTGGCTGACTATGCAGAATATCTGACAAAAATCTCAGAATTGTCTTTTTCTCATTCGGCTATACTGATTATAATATGGCTTTTTGCACTCATCATCAAACATCTGAGTAAATGTGACAGCCTTTTCTAGACTGCTCTCTGCCTCTTCAGTTATTTAATAAACTCAGAGGGTAAAGATGGTTTCAGATGAACTCTTTTGTTCCTGCCTCAGTTATTAAACAGTTTTGTCACTTTCATTGTACAGAAAGTGACAAAACTGTTACTGTCACAACTGTCTCCATTCACTTGTAATTTGAGATCTATGTTGGTTGTTTTTACAAACAGTTTCATGTAACAGACCCCCATGGATGTGAAACTTGGTGGACATCGATTTATTTTTTATTCAGCATCTTAAATTCACATAAGAGTAACTCTAATGACCTTCATGGAGAGCAATTCAAAAATGGCATGAAGCTTTAGATCAGCTTTGCTCTACTGCAGGGATCTTGGTTTCTGTTTTTCCTGACCTTTCAACTGTAAAGGTCAAGATGAACAGATGACATTTGGTATGTTTTTTGAGCAAAACATTTTCAGTTCCTCCAAGAATTTTTCAGTCAAAGATAAAACTTAAATGAACATTTTTATTCTCTATAGAACCTTTTTCCACTACAAAGACCCTTTTGTGCATAAAAAGGTTGTTGGAGGTTTTTTATAGGACCATATAGCTCAACAAAGAACCAATCAAAAAGCATTTTAAGAGTATGTGTAATTTATAGAGATTATAGACTTATTGCTAAATGATGGATGTTTTTGCACAAACTAGTAGTTAGTGTTTCCAAAGCCTTTGCTGTTGTCATATAATAAAAATACAGACATCTTAAAATAAACACAGATATATAACAGAGATAGATAAGAAAGTACTTTAAAGGCATCTACTGTAAAGCTGTAAAATGGTATGTAAAACCTTATGACTGCTATAGAATGAGGAAATGTATAGATTTATACAAGCAGGCGAACAGTACCACCTAGCGTTTGCATTGAACTGAGTGTCTCTCGCGTTCATTCATTTTAATGTGTATGTCATAACATTATATCTTTATAAAATACACCTAGATAATTTCATAGTTTCACATTCTCAAATCTTTCCCATGTATATGAAGGATTATCATTGCACATCGTCTGCTTTAAATGTCACTTTTTTAATGTGCACGCTTTTGATGTCTTACACATTTAGTTTTCGTGTACCGCACCAGCAGATGTCAGTAATGTTTTTAGGAATCTGGATGACGGGAGACCAGCAAAGACTGGAATCACGACTTTTTGCGATTGCTAATTCTCAGCACTGATCATGTCGTTGCATTCTAAACTTATGAACGTGTTCAGACAATATAGGATCAACATATAACGGCCCGAGTGTGTATAACAAATTACAATCACAAGATATATTTTATTACGCGAATTTATTTGCGTGCCTAGATTTCCAGAATCATATGCGAACGCACTGACGCGCATTAACTGGTGAATTCAGGACCATGGACAGCGGCAGGTGTTCTGTGAAGCGCCTTCATCACATTCTGCTGTCACCATAGTGCAATCCTGCCAACATGACAATTTATGCACTAAAGCATTACAAAATTGAAGGAATGTGCGCCAATAACGCAAAATTGTGCCAAAGGGTTTATAATTGCTGAATCTTGGCTAGAAGCTTCTAACTTAACAATTTACAAGATTTGTGGTGTGCCTGTCTCTAAGGGGGAACCCCAGTTTCTGACGAGAAAGGGAACCTCTTTATGTATGCTGTTGTATTGTTGTTTCTGTGGGGGTCTAGCTCACATTTTCATCACCATGGTCCACCATAACCCCGTCACACTCTATGATATTTCACTGTCATCTCATAAGACATACATGTACAACATTTACCCGCATCTGTTGTCCAGTTATTTTATTGATGGGCTTAAGGGTGGCCACCTTAAACCAGCAAAAATTATTTGAGTCTTTTTTCGTTATTGAGATATTGACAGATTTCGTTATTGACAGATCGTTTTTAAATGCGTCATGTTGGTGGGCAAAGTAGCCTAACTTTAATATAAGAATCTAACTTAGCGTTTCTGTCGTGTAGGAAAATATGTAAAGATGTGTTTGGTTGGTAATGTTGCAGTCGTATATTTAAATGCATAATGAATCAGTGACATCCAAAGGATTTACGCTCCAACACGGCTCTCCAAATGACGCATGCGCATTGACAAAAAACAGCCGGTCTTTAAAAAAATCCTTATGCCAACGGATGTAATCAAGGCAAAGAATATCTCTTATCTCTGGGCATACATGGTGAAATTGTAAGTATGGGGATACTAAGTTATTTTAAATATACAAGTTATCCATGGAAACGACCTTTGGGTTTAATTGTTGAAGATGGCATGTCATGTTTGACAGAAATGTCTTTTCGATGGTTGTCCTGGGCGATAAAGAGATATTGTAGCTGTGCTTCATGGTGGCACTTTGCAATGCGATGATATTCGATGGAAATTGTTCGTCCATTATGCTTTTGCTTTTCAAAACAGCATCCTGTGAATTTAAAGAATCGTGTTTTATTCTTCACATATGCCCCATCGTTAAGGATGCGGTTCATAATACAAGCTATAATATTTTTTTTTTTCGTCTATTTTGCTTACGTTTAAAACCAAACACCTCATTTTTCTGCCAACCATTCTCCGTACGAGCGAATGTCATTCTTGTGCTTGAGATCAAAGGGACAAAATGCTCAAACGCAAATGACCGAATGTGTTTAATCGTGTTTGTTTCCATCAATCACGGCTTGAACATTTCACATGCACCGTGGCTGTGATCACCGATGGAGGGATCCGATTGCAGCTAGATGCGTGCTGCGCCCCCTCCTACTCTCACCAAATATTCAAACATCTTTGCCAAGCTTCGTCCCTCAAGCGAGGAATCTGTCATGATTTCTTAGATTTAACACAGCAAGATCAGAAAAAAATGATCCTGAGTCACGTATAGCTTTCTTTAAAAAAAAAAAACACCTGTATTCATTTATAAGAACGAAAACTCTGTCCAGGAGACTATATTGTCTTCAGTTTAGATGGTCATGTCATGGTCTGTTTGAGCACCAAAGACATGTTTTCTTAAAAATGAGTACAAATGCCAAAGATTATAAAAAAGTGAGAGCCCACCCACATGGCAACGATCTAATAAGGCCTAAAGATGTTTGCAGAATGTTGAGAAGTGCTGTGATAATTATAAGTTGCTTCATCAACATTCTTATGATACTGATGTATTGGAATTATCCTTATATTTTGAATCTATCGGTTGTGAGTCTGGTTGAGAAAACTAATCAAACCTAGTAAAGTAACTAGAAATAGTAAAGCCAATGTAGGTATTTAAGTGTAGGTAGTCCTATATGTTTGTGTTTAGAATCGGCTGAAGAAAGGTTATTGCTCAAGTGTGAGATAACATGTTATGTCATGTTGGTCTTCTTAGAACACTATGGACATGTTAGAACATTTCAGATTTTGGTCAAGTTAAAACATGTCCATGCTCTGTCAATACAGTATAAGCGCTTTGACCATCTCATGCTTCATCCTGTTATTATTTTGCATGATCAGTTAATGGAATACATATTTGTTTGATAATTGACTTCTTCCGTTGTTTCTTTTAAGCATTTTCTCCATTGGAAACCGCAAAATGTTTAAGTGGACTTGAGGAAAATAATGTCTTCCAATATCTGCACCCTCACAGTTGCTCGTTGAGCCATTAATATCGCCCGTTGATCTCTGCGGCTGTAGCTCCGTCTCAGTTGCATCCTGTTTTCCGCAGCCCATGGGATCAGAGCGGATGGAGATGCGAAAGAGGCAGATGTCGGTGCAGCAGGAGTCGGTGGCGGGGACCACAGCACCGGCGCAGAACGAGCATGCCAGCCAGGGCAACCGCAGTTCCAACGCCTGCTGCTTCTGCTGGTGCTGCTGCTGCAGCTGCTCCTGGTAGGAGATTCTCCATTTCTTCTTATCTAACAGCGTTAGCTTTGAGATGGAACCACCCTGTTATACAAGCTTAGGAATAAAGATTCCTAAAAGGTTCTTCACAGCAATGCCATAGAAGAACCATGTTTGGTTCCCCAAAGAACAATGTTCCTAAAAGAACCATTTGTTTCTTACCTTTTTATAGTGTAAAAAACGTCATCCGCTACATAGAACCTTTTGTGAAACAGAAATGTTCTACAGATGTTAAAGGTTCTTTATGGAACCATAAAGCCAAAAATGTTCTTCTATGACATTGTGAGGCATCTTTTATTAAGAATGTGGGAAATGAAGCTGTAGGTGATAAGGCCTAAATTTTACTTGTGGTTTGGATCTATAATAAAAAATGAAATGAAATATTGACTGGATGGGCTTTTACTCTGCTATATGATACAATCTGCTGCGTTTATTTATTATGCATGTAGCTTATGCAGTTGTCAGGAATCCCAAGACATCTGCTTTGTGTCTCTTAAGATCAGTCATTCTAGCACTTGGACAGTCAATATGCTCAGACGTATTAGGCTCATAATGAGCACCAGTTACAGCACTATACTGAACGTTGAAAAGGCTTAAATAACTTCAAGACTGCAGGAGAAAGTTGCACCAAGGCTTCCTAATGCCAACTGTTAGGCATCTTGGGATCATGATGTGTTTACTACCTTGCAGTCTCACTGTTAGGAATGAAGACAGAGAGGAGAGGAACCGGAGAGCATCGTGTGATATTAAAACAGAGGAGAACACAGACTTTGAAGAGAGGTCAGTCATTCCAGCTGCTTGTAATCGACAAAGCTTCATTCACTTTATGTGTAAAATGTACCTTTAAATTACACAACAATTCCTGGTCATGTTGTCATCACTGATAACATGTAAAAAAAGTGTATTATCAGTAAAAAACAGCAAATATATAGAAAAACAGAAGCAATTTTTCTGTAGCTCAATTGGAGCATTGTGTTAGCAGTGCAAATGTTGTGGGTTTTAATTCCCAGGGAACACACATACTGATAAAATGCATAACTTGAATGCACTGTAAAGCCACTTTGGATAAAAGCATCTGATAAAAGCATCTGATAAAAGCATAAATGTAAATGTAGATCTGTTAAAAATTAAAAAATGACACTTTCATGGCTTGATAATTGATAGTTGTTTGTCAAATAAACAGCATAATTTGTTTACAAAAATGTGATTGTATAAAACATGTCAAACAATTAAAGGCTTTTTAATTGTCTTTTACAATCATTTATTGTTATGCTGGTTGAACGTTGCATCACATTTTGAAAGTAATGATGTCCTACTTGCCTGTCAAACTATGTATTTGCATTTCACTTATGTGTGTTGGAGGAGGCGTGGCTTGGGAATGAGCTCTGAACGGAGAACGAGATCTTATGCATTCAAAGCTAGGTTGCTATTGCTAGCCAATATGTTCTTGTTTTACAACACATCCTGCAGTTTAGTCAAAATGAACTGGAATAGGTTTGGAATAGGCTAAGCTGAATAAACTGAGGTAAAACTGAATAAGACTCTTATGCTTGTTGGCAGTCTGAAACCCACTGTGGAGGAGTTGCATTCCTGGGGGCAGTCCTTCGACAAACTGATGCTGTGCCCGGCCGGAAGAAGAGCCTTCCGGCAGTTTCTGCGCACCGAGTTCAGCGAGGAAAACATGCTCTTTTGGTTGGCTTGCGAAGAATTCAATAAGGAAACCAATAAGAGCATCATTGAAGAGAAGGCACGGGTTATATATGAAGACTACATCTCTATTCTCTCGCCCAAAGAGGTGAGTGCCCCTCAGCTAGCACAAGATGAAAAATAGATGGTTTATTCTGGTGCGATCAGAATGATGAATATTCATATTTTTGTTCTTTTCTCAGGTGAGCCTGGACTCTAGAGTTCGAGAAGTTATAAATAGGAACATGCTGGAGCCAACATCCCACACGTTTGATGACGCCCAGCTCCAGATATACACGCTAATGCAAAGAGACTCATATCCTCGATTCATGAACTCCCAAGTCTACAAAAACCTGCTTCAGACAGTGCCCGAGCAGCCGGAGGAATCTTAGATACCTGTTATCTGTGTTCAATGCCTCCCCCCTCATTTTTAGTTTGTCACCTGTCCTCGTGTAAGAATATGTTTAAAAGGACCCGGTTTCGGTCCTCCCAGGGATTTTTCTGTTATAACGATCTGTACCTGATAAAAGACACTCAGGTCTCCAGGTCACTGGATTTTTAGGAAAAAAACGTCTCAAAACTCCTGAGGGCTCAACACCACAAGTACTGCTACAGATCAGCTTAGCAAGATGCTCCAAAGGATTATCAGTATAATTTTGATGTATTTAAGAAAATTATCTATTTTATTTTGCGTTTACTTTTTTATTGTTTCTAATTCATTTTTTGTATCAATGTTTAAAGGAAGATGTTATACCAATCGTGGGCTATATACAGTATATACAGTAGATATATTTATGGATTTGTATTACATTTCTTTAACCTTTTTTGTGTTACAATATTTAAAGAAAAGGGAATTATGGGTAACGTGTATTGCCTGTTTCAAAATAGTGCGTATGAGAATCAAAGCTCAAATCAAGGCAAACTTCAGCTCTACACACAGGACACCCTGTGATACTCAGTATTATTTCAGCTACGTCACTAACTAACTCTCTGTTAAAATGACTTGGCATCTTCAATAGGAAATTATAGTTATCTGTCATATAACAGGCTTAATCAGTATTACAGGCTAGACCTCAAATAATATTGGATTTAAATAAAGTTTCAATGACACAAAATATCAAAGACATAATAGATAAAAGATGAGAGTGAAAGTATTTTATCACAAATCGATAAATATTTTATTGAAATTAAATAGCATATCTCAAGAAGCTGTTTGTAACTAATAAAATATCAATTATTTATTTACAGAGATATCATTCATCAGTAAGTGTTTATTTTGACCTCAGAGCGTCAGAGCAGCTAAGAAATGGTTGGACATGACAACTGCTCCTCTCATGCACTCAACTCAAAGATGCTATGAAGAGCGACAGACAGGAAGTAAAATTTCACTTCACTGAAAAATAGACCAGAATTAACATGCAGGTATTACAGTTTCAAATTTGTTTCGAATCTAAACTTTCTTCAAATTAAAAGTACAGGCTTTATTGATAGGACCCTCATAAATAGGTGACACCAAAGTAGCCAAGTTCAGACAAAACTGTGTGATTAACTTTCTCTCCAATACAACTGACTATAATTGGAGCTGCCAAGTTTTTGCTGTATTTTTACTTCTGTGAATTACTTTGTTGCCTGACTTTCACGTCGTACAAAGACAAGATCCTCACCTAGGGAAGTGCCTTGACATTCAATTTTGTGACATCATTTTTGGCAATAGTTGGTTTAAGCTCTTGCCACACACGTAGACTCTGGGCCTTTGATCAATTCATGAGATGACTTGTCCTGCACAGTGACTTCTGAATTGAACGTTTGCACTTCATTTGCATCATCATTCATTTTATCCAAGTGCTGAAGTCGCCACATTCGAGGAAGTAGGTCTGTTTGTCAGCTAGTCAGGTAGAAACGAAGACAATTCATTAGAATTGTTGATCCCAGTCCAGGTGTGTATCTACCAATGTGTATTTCGTGGTGGTGCTTCTACTTGTCCTAGACTAACTTTATATGTGCAATTTGAGCTGATGGATTCACCACATGGATCAACCTCAAATACAATCTAAACCAATGGTTTGGAGTTATACTGCCTATAAGTCTTTTTGGTTTCTCTTTTTTGTTGTGGTTCTGTAAAGTATACACAAAAGTGTTATTTTCCAATCGGTTTACAAATTCTAATACATTTTTGATTCTGTGAATGTTTACAGTAATCAGATTAGTTTTTCTGTTTTAATTAAATACGAAAAATAATGATTTGTGGGCATTTGGAATCTTATAAGATAAAATAAAGCACAATAATTTTAAAATGCACGATTGTTTTAAGAGACTTTCTAGCACTGGCACGGAGGGTTGTGCAAATGCAAATAATACGGTCATGAGTTTGTGGGGACACAAGTTCAAGTCCCCCTTTCTTTACCTGCTTTCCTACCTCCCCTATACTGTACCATGAAGAAAAGCATAAATTAAAAGGGCCCCTCTTCCTATATACTGTTTAGTTTTAGTACTACTGACAATTGCCCTTGTATTTCACAAGGGATACATAAGTTGGTTTTTCACAGGATGAAGATGGAAGAGACTGAGGGATGTCAAACTGCATCTGAATGACTTCACTACCATTAACACTTCATATAGCTCAGTTGGTAGCGCAAAGGTTGTAGTAAGTTGCTTTAGATTAAAATGTCTGCTAAATGCATAAATGTAACGCTACTGGCTACATACATATTTTGCTACAAATCAATATTAACATTAAATAGCTTGTTTTTTAGTTCAATACAATAAATGCTAAACAAAGCTAAAATAATTGTTTATATAGAAAAAAACGAAATAATACTAAAGAAAATAGCATTTATTTATTGCTTTCTATCACAGGGGAGCCAATGTGGTGCCGAGCAGTTGGTTTCTGTTTAGCCTGCATTTATAGCACAGTGTATTAATGACAATGTTCACACTCTCTGATGCACCTGTGAACTTCACAACAGAATCCTGTAGCAAGTGTCATACCCTGTTTGCCAGCAATCTGGTGTATACATAAAGAACACTTATAATATAAATATTATTCCCTTTATGAAATATGACTTCAGTTTCTCTTCATAAGAACTTCATTGACTGTAAATGATGAGCAGAGATGCTGAGGTCATATGAGATTAACCGTCGCCTCCTGTTTTCCATACGCACAAAAGCACCTCAGGAACAATCAGCTAAGGTTGTTTGTTATTCAGATTAGACTTTGCCGATGCGAGAGGCTTGTTAAGACATCAAGGTGATATCACAGCAAAACCGTTTGTAGAGATTCAGAGCAAATTAAAAAAAAACTGAGGGACATGATCTGACTACAAGAAGCAAACACCACTCAGTATTTATTGATGATGTCATAGTAACATCCTGTTATGAGTAATAATTACATCACTTCCTTTCAGAGTTGCTACCAATTATTGGTTTGTTATTTTCTACATAGCAGGAATATATTGGATGCTACTCAATTTTTTCCACAATTTACAAGAAAATTAAAGGCCCATTATTTTTCATTTCAGGTGCACTTGTTCAAAACAGGACATTTTTCTGTTATTTTCCCGTTAAAGGCCTAAATAAATAATCATCCATTTCTTACTCTCAACACAAGTTTCTTGGGTAATAAAATGACTGACGTTTATATAGACTACAAAAGAACGAGCTTGCTTGTTAAAATGTAAGAGACAAGAGACATTTATTTTAAAACATTTTACTTCTGAAAGTAAAAGTCATGTACACAGTAAAAATTTGTAGTTCATGCATATAAATATGTATAATTCAGAGTGACAAAAAGACTCAAAAAAAGTATTTTCTAAATTAATCATGTTACAAATTCTGAGCTGTTAACAAAACCAAACATACACTGAAATATTTTATATTCAAAACGTCCTGGGTAATCGTGTCTAAAAAGAATGAGATAGTTTTAACTAGTTTTAGGGAGAAGCAAAACTATCTGAATGTGAACCTTGTCAAAACGTTTAACTATGTATAAAAAAGTGATGATAAAAGAAATCCCAAAACACTGATGAGACCAAATGCTTATGGCCTAGCTATACGTCAAGTTAAAACACAGGATTGTGGGTCATTATATAAAACAAACAGTGATAGCATCTATTGTGGCCTTTGTACATTAGGTGCGCCATTGAATTCAAGGTTTTTATACGTCAATGATTCAGAAACATGGTCCTGGAATTTAGCTACCTCTCCAAACAGAGAATGAAGCCCAGCTTCAGCAGAACTGTGGAGACAGAATAAAGGAAATAAAGAAAGGCTTTAAGTATCTCTTAAACAAAACAAAATAAATCCATAGAGTAAAAGCGGAAAACTCGTACCTTCCACCTATTTCCACATTCAGTGCAGAAGACAAACGTTGTCATCGGTTCATCAGCGCTCCGAGTTTGAACCTTAATGAAAGTTACACGTGTTTATAAAGTAAAGAGGAACGTGAAATGTGTGTACAGGAAAAAAACACCAAGCATTGTCTGAAATACCTGGGTGTAAGTACACTTCTTCTTTTTACACTTCCCACAAGTAAACAGGTCAGTCTGAGTGCCCCCAGAAGTGGCCACCTGGTGGTCCCTGATGGCCTCTTTGGTCAGGTTCTTACGCATCTCCTTTAGCTCATCACTCGCCATTTCCTGTTGAAATTTCCACGCTGTCACTGAGAGTACGTGTTCATGTAACTATTTTACTATAGTATAGTAACTTTTACTATAGTACACTATAGTAAAAGTGTGGATTATTCACCTCTGCTGTCATTTTCGCCATGTGGTCCGGGCTGACATTTCCACACAGCACATTTCTTCTCAGGTTGGGGTTCTTTGCATCTTTCAGATTGGAGATTCGGCTCCGTAC
>JAZGTK010014127.1:0-13920 GCA_036877625.1 Ambastaia sidthimunki
ACCAGCAGACGTGACATGCAGTTTCAAGAGGTAATGAAGGCAAGACGCTACAGGTGTCTCATGTATTAAGAAGCAGAAGAAAAGCTTCACACCAGCAGATGAATAAACGCTGGCTGTGTTCAGTACTGCAGTCTGAGAACAGCAGTTCACTTAACAGTCTACATCACAGTCATGTCCACAATGTCCAACCCTAGTAAACTACCCATGACAGCACTACACCAGAAATGCTGTTCATGTAGACGGCTCACATGGGAACTAAACCGGCTTATAGGCCAGAATGAAGCTGATCGGTGGATAAAAACAACAAAGACATGAAACATCATGACACCAGACAGCGATCAGATCATCTGTGATCGTCGCTCTTTGTGCTTTAGTGATTTCCTCCACACACACACACACAAACCTGAACAAAAAGCTAACCGGGTTAGCAGCTGAGTTACATCAGAAAACCTGCCAAACAAAACCACGTTTCCTTCAATGTACACAGCCGAACACCAAACCAACATCATCCGTGTGTCTTCAACCGCTACTGATGGACATACAGCAAATAAAGACGCAACTTAAAGCAAACAAACAGATGCGATCGTGTCTTCAGTCATGCTCAACTTCACTCACTGTGTTTATTAGTAAGAAACACACGCAGTAAACACTGAGACAACCTTCAATGTGTCACAGACCGACAGATGAAGTTAATCTGTTATTCCAGCTCAGTCAGTGTCATCAAACCTCTCCACAGACATCAGACACGTTTACCTCGAACACCTGTTGAAGACTGAGCGTCGAGTTGAGTTGATTGTGGAGCAGGAACTCAAATTTAAATAGAAATGTTAATAGAAATCTTGCTCTCGATGTTAATGCATGAATCGCTCTCACTGTTTCCTTCTTTAGTGAAGGGGCGGGGCTGAGCGCGTCACTACAGAACGGTGTGTTGTTATTGGTCATTAGCCGCGCCGGGGCGGGGCGATGGGGAAAGGGTGCCACCTACACTGATGACGCAATCATACCTGACAGACAAAATCAAAGTGTTTTTATCTGAATCGTAACTATTATCTGTAAATCTTTGTACTGTATTGTTTTTCATCTCCCTTCTGTAGCTCCACCCCTTCCTGTCTGTTTCTGACTGGTCACGTGCAGGTCCAGTTTATATGGTTCCAGTTCCAGGAGAAGTTGATGGTTTTCAGTCACCAGCTCTCACTGTGTGAACTCATGAGTCCTGTGTGCTGGTACTGTAACCCAACACAGTGTGAAGAGAAAAGCTGAACATGCCTGAGGTTAGGTCATGCAGCATGCTGGTATGTTGTTTTCAAGTCGAGTTCCTCACCCAGAGGCCACATGTGAGAGATAAACAACCACCATGTGATTTTTAATTCTTTCATCACTCATTGTGCAACGTTTGAATTTTTATTACAATTATATATACAAACTGTAGGCATTCATGCACATTTGATATTAAACTCTATCACATAAACTATGTAACACTTCAAGTTCTCTTCAGTTCACAATAATCTGTCTAGATCAGAAAACTCAGATCTAAGATTTAATCACAGGTCCAGAACTTAAATGTCTCTGTCATGTTTAATCACAGCCATGATTACAGAATCACATTGAACGACTTTCCAGTCCAACCGTTCCACACAGACAGAACTGACTGAAAACCTGAGAGTAACACCAGCTCTTCTATAAACACATCCATCATCCAGCCAGAGAGTGAAACATCCTGACTGCAGGATTCTTCAGTGTGATGGATGAAGCTCATGGTCCTGTCATCCGTTTATATGTTACCTGAGGGCGGCTGTGATGACAGCATTGAATATATGAGACGCTGTGACTCATAACAGCCTGTGCGTACTGTACTGAGAGATGTTTCACACACACGCTTCACACAGGATGTCAGCTTCACTTACTTACTTCTTTATGGAAAATAACTGAGCATTACTCTGTACTGTATGAATGACTTGAGGTTATGATTTGATGGTAATGGTCTGGGATATTTGATTTCTTTGCTGTTTAAGACATCAGTAGAACAGGAACATGAATTAAACAGATTGGTTTCTTGTTAAGGGTAGGGCAGGTAATTTCAAAGAGGCTAGTAATAGTAAGTTAGCTTTGAACGTGTAAGATCTCTAAAGCCACGCCTCCTTCAACACATTAACATACTTTAACAGGCCAGTATGACATTGGAACTAAGTGCAATGATTGGATGAACATTTTATGGTTTTAGAAACTAAATACCCTGCTTTTAATCTTGCCTTTCAAAGCTGTGAAAGAAAGTGAGAAAATGAAGGAGGAGAAAACGTCTCAACTCTCAGAAGATGAAATCCACAAACGATTCAGCTGTCTGCAGTGCAAACTAACGCTGTGAATGCACAGACTCTGGAGCCCACGAGACCTCACACACCTTATAAATATATCTGTAAGAATAAAATGTCCTACGAAACAACAAGAAGACTGAAACAGGTCAAAACAGTCTGAATTCTTTTCCGCTGCTCATTTAGTTCAATAGAACAGCTATAAAATGGCTATTTAGCGACACCACGTGTTCAGTTTAAGCATTACATTTAATAAGAATGAGAAATCCCGTCAAACTGAATCCAGCTGGTGATGCTGGACTGAATTTAACGCTGCGAACATCCATCAAGCCTCTCTTACAGTATCTGTCACTATCTGTCTTTATTACACATGTAATAAAACAGGTTCTTACCTTGAATTCAATTAAACAATTTATATGAACATACATTTATATGACTCTTTATACAATGTTTAATAGAGGTTTAAACCTCTATGTGTGTAGAAACTCAATAACCTGCTTGCACATGATGAATTTACATGTATGTATTTGGTAGATGCTTTTATCCAAAGTGACTTACAGATCATTCAAGCTGTACATTTGATCAGTACTTGTGTTCCACAGGAATCGAACCCACAACAGGAACATACATTCATTTCAAAAACCGAAGAAGTTCATTCAAACATTCACCCTCATGTCATTCTAAACCTGTTTGACTTTTTATTCTTATGAGGAACTTCCATCACCTGGTGATATGATGACAGTTCATGAAACAAAATTCATAGTGGCAGAACAGACAGAGATCTACAGAGATGATTGTTGTGTTCTACATGCTAAATGGGTTTTATCAGGACATAACAGGTAGTAGATCAGTACCTGTCACTTCAAGCAGGAATGGGTGTGTACTAGAACCTGTTGAGATCTGTTCTTATGAGATCATGAGAACAAATGACTTCTGAGAGGTGACTTGATAACAGACGTGTTTGGAAAAGTCATACCTGGACTTTCCTTCCAGAAGAATGATGAAATGTTTTATTCTCTTCCCATTCCTCAGGAGAAACAGAGGGTGTGACAGACACATAAGTGCAGGAAACTCTGAACAAAAAACTTGTGTTCTGAGGTTACAGCCTCTGCACATACCAAAAACTATTAAAACTCTTTGTGGTATTATCATGTTTTTTTTGCAAATAGTCCAATCATACAACAATGGAGTACCATGTAAATACCACAGAACACAGTACGTGTACAAGTTGTAAAAAGAAAAGTTCACAAGTTAGAAGTTTACAAAGTGTTTTTAAAAATAATTGTGAAAATGTTAGTGACAGATTATGACCAGGACCTGTTTGGACAGTGTTAGGTCAGTTCTGCTCAAGCGTGCTGGCAGGTCTGTGACAAAAGAGCAGAAAACCGGGTCTGGACAGTTGAGTGGCAGGTACCTGATAGGTTTGTTTTTGTCATCAGTTAGAACGAGGAGCTTGTTTGAACAGAGGAATGTTGGAGAACCTGAACTCACTGCCTACACACTGTCCTCCGATGCCCCTCTCACGAACAATATATGTTTATCAGTTGCTCAATCTTTTGTGATACAATGTATCTTTTATATCTGCTAAACCACGATTTAAAACCAAGAAAATAAATCAAATATTGTGCAGCACGATGTTGGCAAATAAAACCATATAAAGTTTAATGCTTAATGTGTTTGGCTTTAACTGTTCAAGTTCAAGTTCAAGTTTATTTATAAAGCGCTTTTCACAATGGTGCATTGTTGCAAAGCAGCTGTACAAAACTGTTTGCGTTCATTCATGTGTGCTTGACCACTCCAAAGAAAGCAGGTGGATACATGTCAGATCAAAACCCTGTTGATGTTGTTAGGTGTGGTTCTGAGAGTATAAAAACAGCTCAAACGCTCCTCCCGCACTGACTGTCTGTCTTCAGTTTTGGTAAGTCGGATCTGAGTTGTTTTGCCATGTTATGCGATTCTGAACTTCCACATTCTGAATCTGTAATTTTTTTTGATTTGTTTAGTGTTTATGACTGTCATATCGGTTTTTGAAGTGATTAGTTTTTGTCTATATTGGTGAATAATGTACTTCTAATGTACGACTAATATTAATTGGTAGAAACTTTTTATATATGATAAGGTTAAAATTGATGGTTTTGAATTGTGTGTTGTTTTGTATATTCATGTTTTCTATGTGTGTCACATGTAGGTTTAGCTGTCGAGTCTCAGGCACCAGCATGGCATTCGTCAGAGCTTTTCTTGAGCAGGTCACCTATCAGGACATGCAGGACATGCAGGACATCACAGTACGTGTGTTTTCAGACGGGAATTCTCCAATCCCTGTTCAACCACATTCAGCCCAGAACAAGCTGCAATGATTCTGTTTTCCCTTTTTGAAAATGTTATTAAATGAACATCTGGTTATCTCACACTGATCTGCTGGGAGTTATTGATGTATATTATTAAAATTATATTAATGAGGGTCTGTCTTTAGGAGGGACAGGGGACGGTGAAGCCCTGTGCTCAGTTTAATGCAGCTTCAGATGTAGCCGTCCTGGACAAAGCCATCAAGGCAAAAGGTTAGATGCATTCATGGAAAGAAGTGTGTAAAATACAGTACGGTATTATACAGTACAGTATTTTCATACAGTACAGTATTATACAGTACATTATTTTCATACAGTACAGTTTTATACAGTACGGTATTATACAGTACAGTATTTTCATACAGTACAGTGTTTTAAGCTCAATTTATGTCGCTCTGTTTTCTCAGGTGTGGATGAGACCACAATCATTGACATGCTGGTGCTTAAAAGCAACGCCCAGCGCCAGCAAATCAAGTCTGCCTATCAGCAAGCCACTGGCAAGGTTAGTGTCCCACACATTGACTGGAGCAGAAGTCACGTCATCACTGTATCTTACTGTCTTGTGTTGTGCAGCCTCTGGACGTGGCTCTGAAAGCTGCTCTTAACGGTGAACTAGAGGAAGTGGTTGTGGCTCTGATGATGCCTCCTGCTCAATATGACGCATTCCTCATTAAAAATGCCATGAAGGTAACGGTCCCTGAAGACTATATGTTCACAGACTGTTTATCTACACTGATAGTCAGAAAGACTTGTTTTGTCTGCAGGGTCTCGGCACAGATGAGGATACACTTGTTGAAGTTTTGGCCTCCAGGACCAATAAAGAGATCAAAGACCTTAAACAGGCGTATAAACAAGGTAACTTATACATTACATTTATATATTTAGCAGATGCATTTATCTAAAGCAACTTGCAGTATACAGTATTTTTATCAGTACACGTGTCCCTGAGAATTGAACCTACAACCTTTGTGCTGGTAACACATCGCTCTACCAGTTGAGCCACAGGGACACTGTTACAGCTTAACATTTTTAATACTTTTAATTATCAGCTACATATTCATTAGATGGCTGGTGTGCAAGTTCAGAAAAATGAGTTGATGAAAACTAATGTTTGGGTTACATTTATAGACTATAAAAAAGACCTGGAGACCGACATCAAATCTGAGACGAGTGGAGACTTCAGTAATGCTCTGCTCGCTCTGTGCAAGGTTAGAAAAACACTCTCACATATTCTAATGCAGTATTTCCCCTGCCAGCACTAACACTGTACATCTCTCCCTCATCCAAACCCTCTCGTTCCACAATCACATTCTCCACAGCATGAGTTTAGGTGTGTCAGATTAACACAACTGATAGAAGAGTGAAGAAATGTCAGTTCAGAGTGAAGAAATGCCGTTCTACTGCACTAGAAATAGATCAAGTTTTTAACTCTTGTTCACAGGCTACCAGAAGTGAAGATCGTGCTGTGCAAGCCGACCTGGTTGACAAAGATGCCAAGGTAATTAACTGTGTGTGTTTATTTTTATGTGTGTCTGTGGTAAAAATGTGGTTCGTCATGTATGTCTCTTGACCTCTCATTCTTTCTTTAGGCCCTTTATGAGGCAGGAGAGAAAAGAAAAGGCACAGACATTTCTGTGTTCATTGACATCCTCACTTCAAGGAGTGGCCCTCACCTGAGACAAGGTACATGTCACCTCCTACCCAGCTAACAGGGAACGATGGCTAATGTCTCCCTATTCTTACAGATTTAAGAAAATGTTTGAATAATGTTAATATAACCGATCACTAATGTTAATACAATGTCTAAAAAACTGGATGTTTTGAACGTTCCTAGAGCATTCAAAATAACATTTTAAATGTTTCTGTTACTTGATGGGAATGTTAGGGAAATGTTCTTACAACCTAAAATTGTTAGCTGGAAAATTCTACCTTTTCCAGGATAAGTTCTGCATATGCTCAGAAAATGTCTCTGCCACGATATATCATTTGTTTTCTTTTGTTCAGTGTTCAGTCAGTACTCTAAGTACAGTAAAGTGGATGTTGCAAAAGCCATTGATCTGGAGCTGAAAGGCGACATTGAGAACTGTCTGACAGCTGTTGGTAAAACCATCTCACACCACCAGCACATCTTAATCTCTTCTTTACATGATTTTTGTTACAGTATGACAAACATGCTATTGTACAGCAATGATTTGTGCAACAAAACACAAACTGGCTTTACAGAATGCATTTCGTTTTTGGTTTAAACAAAAAACAGTTGAGCAAGAACAGATCAGTGTTCAACAATCTTTTTATCTTACATTGATTCACACCAGTAAGTTTCTAATATGATTTATCATTTGAGCTGTCAGGACATGTCAGTTTGGTAAAGTACATAAAGTAACCTGTAATTTCAAACAGAGATGGTGACAGAAGGTACAGACTGCAGCTTTAATATCACTGTTTTTGTTTGTTTTCAGTGAAATGTGCTGGGTGTAAACCTGCATTTTTTGCTGAAAAACTAAATCTGGCAATGAAGGCAAGTGTAACTCTATTATACAGAACCTTCATCATATAATCGGCCATGATGTTTTAAACATGGCATGTTTGTAACAAGTCCTCTGAGTGAATCTAAACTGTCTGACTGAATAATGTCTCTTTTAAGGGTTCTGGTTACAAGGGCAAGATCTTAACCAGATTATTAGTCAGCCGTTCTGAAACTGACCTGGCCAAAATCAAGCAAGAGTATCAGAGGAAGTTTGGCAAGTCCCTCTACAAAGACATCCAGGTGAATACATTTCATTCAGCAAAGAAAAGCTGAATTTATATTCATCATTGATATTAAAGCAGTAAATCTTTATATTGTGCTGTCATCACTCAATACATGCAATGCAATATATTATCAAAATAAACATACAACAGTTATTATTATTTCCTGTCTTTTACTTGAAGAAAAGGATTTTGTGCTTGGTTTGCTTTCAGGATGAAACAAAAGGAGACTATGAGAAGATCCTGCTGGCCTTGTGTGGCAACTGAATGCTGCCAATAATGAGTGAATACAGTTGACATTCACCTGCCAGTATAAGACTTATATTTCCCATGTAAACACCTGTAATACATTGAAATGCATTATTAATCAATAAAAGCAGTTGTCTGAATGTATGTGTGTATTACAGTTACTTGTGTGGATGTTGGTATGATGTAATTATGGTTGGATGGATCGATGAGCTAAAGAACTGAAACATCAGAAACATGATTCATGATCAGAGGTCACTGGTCTAAAGTGGTTCCTTTGTTATCTTTGTGTTTTTAAGTTGACACTCCTGTCAGAAACCTTGACAGTTTTTAGAATTTATTATTGTGTTAATTAGTCATTCAGTTAGTTGAGGTGTCAAATATTATCTGTGCTGCAAACTGAATGGCAAAAATAATTATTTCTAAACCAGTTTCTCAAGTGCTTCCACCAGCCCTCTGCTCTTGCTTGAACTAGTAAACTGCCTGGTTTAACAGCCTGTTACCGACAGTCCCACCCTAAACTCAAACCAGTCATTATCAACATGTCAGGCCATGCAAACAGGGCTGTTTTAAAAGCACAAGACAGTCTTCAGTCCGTCCGTCTACAAATTATACAACTGAAACAGTGTTTACAGAGTCAGTGCATTATAAATCAACATTTCTAAATAAGAGTTGTATAATTTTGTGATTTTATGTGTAAAGAGGAATCATATAACCACAGTCAGAGATCTTAATAGAAGTTGGAGTGTAATATTGCATAGTTTACGACTAAAGTGGTTTAATAACTTAGTCACAATCTGTAACTTTAATAAAAATAACAAAAATACAGTTATTGAGCAAGTGCAGGACAGATCAGTGTTCAAAACTGTCTCCTTATGCTGATTCACAACAGTAATTGTATAATAATGATTTATAATTGAAGCTGTCAGGTTAGAGTAAGTAAAGTAACGTGCAGTTTTATGGTGGTGATAGAGAGGCAGATTGCAGTCTTAAATTCAGTGCTTGATTTAAGTAGTGTGCAGTAGAAACAAAGATTACATTTTAATGTCCAGCAGTTTGCGGCATATTTTGAAATAAAATTCTGCTGTTATCTGCAGTATTGCTTTAAATACATGCAGTTTTGGGATTATCTTTATTCCAAACAAATCAAGTGTCATTTTATGATTATGTATTTCAGCAAATAAATATAAAGAACATTTTTCAGTGGTATTAGCCCCAATTTAACTGTTTGGTTAACTGGACAAACTGCTTATAACAAAAATGCATTTTGTACAAATAAACTGTAACATAAATAATTCCATGTGTCTACATTTATTTCTTTTGTAAAGTTGTGGGTTAGTTGAGTACGACGGGATGTATATTTTATCCCTGCATTTCTTGACTAGAATAAATTTATTTTCTAAAGTGCTCTTTCCAGCTAACGAGCAAAGTTCTTGGGGTACAACTTGAACAACTTTCCCTCCTGTGTTTTCTCTAATCCATATTTCTCAAGATTGTCCTCATTGAAAACACCCTCCTCAATGTCTCTCTCGATCTGTGGGGCCACCACCTGACCGAAGAGCATCTCTGGAGTCATGGGCTGCTCCGTCCCTTCTGGGGTTTTGTACGATACATAAGGTTTCAGGTTAAAACCCTCTAAGTTTGGTACCACAAACTCTGGTATCATGGCCCGTATAGGTATGAATTTTCTGCTGGAGGTCAGCACTCCAGTGGGTCTGGCTCCTCGGCTCTTGTAGAAGGTCCGGGGGCCGCGCTTACTGGTGAACTCCGCCATTCTGTCAGCTCCTCTCACCAGCCCCCGTGTCAGTGCTGACAGAACCCCCATCTACACAATACATGAATATAGACGCATCAAAGACTTTTAGAAGAGACTATTAGTTATAATTATTATTAGTTAGCGCGAACACTTTCTATATCACAATAATAAGTTATCAAGAACACTTTTATAAAACGACAACAAAATAAAGGATCAGTAACGCTTTTCTCTCTTTACAATCGGAGGTCGCCTCACTTTATTGACATTTTTATTAACAAAATAATAAAAGTTCGCACAAATACAAAAAAGACAAACACAAAATCAATAAGGAAACACATGCTCACCTTGTATAGCGCGCTGTCAACTTCCGTTCCCACGTTACACGTGTAAAGAGGTCAACGGTGATTAGTCAGCTCAGTTCAAAGACAGCCAATAGCAGCAGCAAATACTGAACAGAGAACTAGAGGGTGCTGAAATTTGAATGGACAGTAAAGTGCAATAATGTGTAATAACCTTTACAATTAAACAGAAGCGACACACAAGTAACAATGATTGTCAGGCGCTTTTATTTTGACAGCGAGCAACTTCCCATTGCAGACTCAGACATTAGTCTTGGGGACAGAGTTTTAACAGCTACAAAAGCAGACCGGTTGTGGGTTACTTTGATCCACCCCTCCGCCGTCAGTGTTTTGGTACATTCCTATCGTTTTCACGCTCGTCTACACTGCGCATGCGCATACCGTTGACCGCTCTCTAACGGAAACATGGCGTCAGTCTCGAGTGAGTTTGTGTTTTCTTGTTTTAAATTCACTCTGTTAAGTCATTTTAGCTGGTAGGACTTAAAAACTTTGAATAAACTGTAAGTAATATTTCTTAGGAAACTTTTGAAATAGCCAACAGTGCTCGATCACGCGGCCTCAAGTTTGTTTTTTAGGCCAATGTGGTCGTGTGATAACGCGACTCAGTCGGTTTTAAACGTGATTTAGAGCCAATAATAACTCAACCAAACATAATAACACAACGTTAATAAAAACTTACATTTGCTGTTTATTAAGAGCTTGTGGTTTTGTTTGCTTTGTATACATTTTAAAGAAAATTAAAACAGCGGAGCGCATCCATAGCACAGAAAACGTCATGGTTGTTCAGTCACGTGGTTTAGTGTTGCATGCGGGTATGAAATACAGAGTCCGACAGACAAGTAGAACATCCTATCAGTGCATTCAAGCCGAATGCAATGATTGGACAAATATTTTGTGCTCTTCTGCATAAGAGAGATTAGTAATTTCTACTTCATATGACCAAGTATGAGTTACAACATGTTGGAGTGATATGAATAAATTTAATAATTTCCTGCTGGTCTTATGTAGCAGTATTTTAAGATTTAGACTAGAAGTCATATGTGATGATATGAGTGCCTGCAGATTGTCTAACCTTTGATGCATTTGTTTTCTCCAGATTATAGCAGCTACAGCCAGACTGGTGCACAGCAGTCGTAAGTCCAGCTTATTTAGCAAAAACTGTATTACTGACATGTGATGCTTATTCATGGTAAATACATGAAATGCATGTATACACAGGTATGGATCGTACACAGCCCCTCCTTCTCAGAGCTATGCACAGACTACCCAAGTAAGTGGTCCTTTAGCATTGTGCTAGCAACACCAAAGTCATGAGTTCAATTCCCAAGAAACACAATTAAAAAATATCCCTTTCTTTGATAAAAGCCACTGACACATGCATGATTGTGTGCTTGTGGAGACTCTGAGTGAGCAAGCATAATTTTATAGTGTTTAGTTAAAATAAAGACTCGAGCACAGATTTCAGTCAGGTTGTTTTACTGCAGGGATATTCTCAGCAGGATTACAGCTTCGCTCAGCCCGCTGCTGCACCCGAGAGCAGCTACAGTCAAGCAGCGCCCTCTGCTGGAGGATACGCACAGCAGCAGTACGGGTCCACGTATGGACAAGCAGCGGCTGCAGCCACCGCAACACCAGGTCTGGAGGCGGAGCTTGTGCTCGTTGTTACACGTATATTTTGCTGTGGCCTGTCGGTACAGATCTGAGATGCATTGCCATCTTTCACAGTTTTCACACTCAATGTCAAAGTGTGGGTTCATTTTAGTTCCTGGACAATTCCAGAGAAAAAAAAAGATGGAAAATCAGCACTCAATGAGTAGTTTGCCGTGGACACGTTCCAAGTGTTTTTCACTGTATACAGATTTGTCACTCATTTCATTACGAAACATGTTGAAAACCTTTTTTTCGTAATGATCTTTTATACTACCTTTTTCAAATATATTTTAAATTAAAGCTCTAAATATTTAACCCGGGTGCATGTACAAAATCTTCCTAGTAATTAATCTTAATCATTATCTTTCTCAGCTGCGTATGGAACACAGTCTGGTGCATATAATCAGCCTGGGCAGAATTATGGGGCCAGCAGCTACACTACCTCCACTGCGGCCTCTGCTGCCCAGCCCTCCTACGGCTCCCAGCCCGGATACTCCACCCAGCCGGCCTATTCTGGGTACAGCCAGCAGCCGGCTGCCTCCACTCCTCAGAGGTAACTGGAGCATCTCAAACCAGCACATCAACAGGATGCCATTCCAGAAGCTCCCAGTGTATCTCCATATGCTGTTCTTTCCTCATGCTGACTGAATGCCAGCACTCTCTTAAAGGAACAGTCCACCTAAAAATTCTCTTATTTACTCGCCCTTAAGCCGCTCTAGGTGTATGAGTTTCTTCTTTCAGCCGATCACAGATTAATTCTGTCAAATATTCTATTAAAATCTATTAAATATTCTTTACAATGGCAGTGAATGGTGCCTGAGATTGTGAAGTTCTAAAATGTGCATCCACTCAAGTAAATCTCGAGTATCTATTTTTGCTTTGCAGTTACAGTGCAAGCAGCCAGCCTTCCTACAACCAGGGTGCCTACTCCCAGCCTGGAGCTTTCTCTCAGTCTCAGGGTGGGTACCAGGCTCAGCAGCCAGGCTACGGGCAGCAGCAGAGCAGTTATGGCCAAGGACAGCCGCCTCAGCAAGGCCCACCCGCTGCCTACCCTCCCCAGGGCAACAGCTCATACGGGCAGTCTCAGTACAGCCAGCAGGGTGCCCCACAGAATAACTACAGCCAGGCAAATCACTACAGTAAGTCTGCAGTTATGTGTGCTTGCACTAGTCTGTTCATGGATGTAAGTGTAAGTCTGTGTGTGATCTCCTGCAGGCGGTTACAGTCAGGGAGGTGTGAGTGGAGGATACCCGGGGTCACAGCCTCACCAGAGAGGTGGATATTCTGGACCAGCAGATGGTGGCAGAGATGATTATGATCGTGGAGGTCTTCGGGGGCGTGGGGGGATGGGGTAAGATCATACCTTCATTTAATGAACAATTCCCCACCATAACGATTTCTTTTCACAGTATGGAAACACTCAGCAGTCACAGGGTTTGTAAGATGGGTGGAGTTTCCTGTGTTCATCCAACCACTTTTTCTGAAGGATTTTGTGGTGATTCTGTAGTGTGGCTTTTACTGTAGTCTCATGATTGGTTTGTTTTACAGTAGTGTTTGTGAAAATAGGTTTTTCAATGAATTTATACTCAATATACTTAATTAATCTGTAAATTGTATCTATTGTTTCTTTTAAAGCTCACACTTTACATCTTGGCTTTTGTTTTGCTCAGAGCTTGCTGGTGTTATACAGATGAAGTTTTGGGTGCTTTTTTTGGTAAACACTATTCACCTTCATTGCATAAATTCAATTTCAGCTACTGGTGAATTGGTTTGATGGGGAAATGAAAAGCACAATTGTGGCACATCATTTTTGGTTGTGTTGTACATGACTCTGTAGTTTGAACAGCCTGCTAAGTTTGCAAATACCTGGTTTAGCAGTTGAAGATTAATGATGCTGTTAACTTTTTAAAGTGTTTTTGTTTTAAGGGTAAAAGAAAAGCAGCACACAGTTCTGGCAGATCTTTGGAGGTCACAAAACAACTCTAAATTGTAATTTTGGTGGTTAAGAGTTTATCACACAGATGGTGTACCCCTTTATTCTACACTATTTACAGAGTTTTACACATTATCTTTATTTCAGGGTTTCAGGTTGTAGTTCTGAATAAAACTACTATTAAAAATAGGCTTCAACATGGTCAGTATGAGCACAGAAGTTGGTTGGGTTAAAGGGTTTGGGCAGAAGTTTAGTCATACACATACCACAGTTGAAAAGGTTAAGCTGTGTTGGGGAAAAACAACTTGGTTATATAATGGACATGTACTTTAACTGTACATTTGCATTTGAAAACAGGTAAGAATATATTTTATACGTTACAACAATTTCTAAAACACTTCTTGTGTGGTGCTGGTCATAAACTACTTGTACTTTTTCATGTATCTAAATATTTTTGCATTGTAAATTGTTGTATTTGTCTCATTTCAAAGGTGTTGTTTTAACGTTCTTTGTCACATTTATACGCTACAGGTGTCAGAGATCCGTATAACAACAGCAGAATGTATTAAAGTAC